>JAPFBL010000932.1:0-105712 GCA_026182355.1 Hermatobates lingyangjiaoensis | reverse complement strand
ATCAAATCACAATAAGGAAATGGGTAAACAAGACTATGATCTTTCAACCGTAACAAGCGGTCTTCGTCAGAGTCAAAAACCCAACACAGTTTTTGACTCTGACGAAAACCGCTTGTTACGGTTAAAAGGTCTTAGTATTGTTTTCTCATTTCGGTAATGTGGTTTGATCATTTATATATATATATTATATATATATATATATATTCAAAATTCGAAAACAATGATCCAAACTGGACGCAAATCAGCTCAAAAACGAAGAAAAGCAACACACAGAGAAAGAGATAAGAGAAACTGACAGTTTCCTGACGTGTTTCCGGCGTGCTTGGTCGCCCATTCTCTTTTCTCCTCAAGACGGATAATCCGAAAATTTGAGATTGTAAGTGTGCCTCTTTCTCTGTGTGTTGCTTTTCTTCGTTTTTTTCTTATACATATATATAAATAAATATTGATCAAAGTATTGACCGTGGAATAGAAAGAAAACTAAAATTTATAGGGAAACGGTCAGTTCTTCAGGTTCAAATTAAAGTCTCATTGCCAACGTTTCCGTCTTTATTTAAAATTTTTTTCATAGGCCTAACTATTTTTGTTTGTAAAATAATTTGTAATGTAATACTTAGTTTTTCTGTTTCGAAATTTATACTTCTTCCTATGAAAAAGGTTTTAAATAAACACCGAAACGTTGCAATGAGAGTTTAATTTTAACCTGAAGACCTGACCGAGTCCCGATAAACTTTAGTTTTGTACATATATAAATATGTATATATTATATATATATATATATACTGAGTTAGCTTTTGACTCTGACGAAGACCGCTTGTTACGGTTGAAAGATCTTAGTCTTGTTTTCCCATTTCTATTGTGGTTTGGATTAGATATATATATATATATATATATATAAATTGTGTGTGTGTGTGTGTGTGTGTGTTGTTTGTATCGATCACTGGACGTTTTTACGTCTCCATTTCTTAATTCATTCTCCTTGTTATTTTCTTCTTCTCTCCTGAAGACGGCAAGACGCCGAAATGATCGAGATACGTGAGTGTTAGTCCTTTTTCTTGTGTTCTCTAGCTGTAACTTTAATTATATTATATTATATATTATATATATATATATATATTTGAGTTTATATTCAAATAAATTTATTCACACTCCGTTCTTTGACGTGGGGAAATCTTTCTCACTTCGTCCTGATGACGAACAAAGTTCGAAATATTGAATTCTGTAAGTGTTCTCTTTAATATTTTTTCTGTGTCGTACTTTGTGTAATTTAAATTGATATATATGAGCCGTTTATTTTAAAAGTGGCCTAATTCCATTTTCCAAAAAAATTTAGCTAGTATTTAAATAATTACATTTTTACGTTATCTTTACCTTTTGCAGCAAATTGTACAAAATTTATTTAAAATTACTAAGTTTTTTTATAAGAAAAATTAGTTGATAAATAAAATGACAATATTTTTAAATTTTGTAAAACGCAAACCCTTAAATATCTCGATTTTAACATAAATGGAATTAGGCCACTTTCAAAATAAGCGGCTCATATATATTAAAAATATATATATATATATATATATATATATATATATATGCATCTTTGTTGAACTCGACAGAGTTTTATTTATATATATATTTATAAATAATTAATTTTTATTAATCATAATCTCTCCGGTACAACATAGAAAACAAAACTGAGCTAGGCTATCTTTGCAAAAAATTTAAATTTTAATTAAATCTAAAAGACAATATTAAGTTTATATAATAAGCATAATTGGAAATCAGTAGAATGAAAAGGATAATTACTAAAAAATGATCAAGTATAATTTTATACATACAACTCTACCAGTTCAAAAACAAGAAAATTTTGAATACCGTTTACGAGTATACAATTCGTATACAACGAATTGTATACTCGTATACAATTGCGAAAATAAAAATTGTGGTTAAAAACTCATGATGGAAATAATATTAAAAACTATTTTAAAAACATAAAAAAATAAAATTAAAATAATATTAAAAACTACTTTAAAAACATAAAAAAATAAAATTAAACATAAATATTACTATAGGACTAAAATGACTGTTCGAGAGAGTATAAAAAATCGATCATACCTATTGAAAGTCATGGAAAATTTCTAATACCTTCTCATAATTTTTCTTTTGTTTTTGGGCTATTTATGAAATCAATAATTTACAATAATTGTCAACTTTTTTTTTTTTTTTTTTTTTTTTTGTTAGTAATATATTGTGGGTTATGATAACTCATTATCTATGAAAATATTACATCATGAATAAAAGACATCTGTTCCCATTTCATATGAAAATGATACATTTATCTTCTCTTTTGCCAATCCTGTCACACAAATCATGTTTATATAGTTTTTATATTTAAGAAAAAAAATGTATACCTATGAGTAAGACACCATTTAATGACTAGCTAATTTAGCTATAATGTGCATAGCACATCCATTAATTATGAAGTTATTCATTATATAACCGTCTCCAACCGTCTCTGAACCAGTGCGCTTGGTTTCTCTTTCTTATCTCTCTTGAAGACGGTTCAAACCAAAAATTAGAGACTGTAAGTGTGTTCCTTTGATTTCTCAATGTTTCTCTTTCTATATTGAACTATATTTGTCCGTTTTGGATAGTTTTTTCAACGAAAAAGTGTATATATATATAATATATATATATATGATCAAACCACAATAGGAAATGGGAAAACAAGACTGAGATCTTTCAACCGCAACAAGCGGTCTTCGTCAGTGTCAAAAACCCAACTGAGTTCGGTTTTTGACTCTGACAAAGACCGCTTGTTACGGTTGAAAGATCTTAGTGTTGTTTTCCCATTTGTTATTGTGGTTTCGTCATTGATTGTTATTTCACGTCTTTATGTGTAATCTTTATATATATATATATATATATATATATATATATACGAGTTCAAAATTCAAGAGGAGTAAGACACAGAGTAAGGAAACACACTTACAGACTCATATATTCGGGTAATCCGTTTTCAGGAGAAAAGAGAAAGGGTGACCAAGCACGTTGTAGACGCAACGGCAAGTAAGTAGTGATTACCCGAAAATTTGAGTCTGTATGTGTGTTTCTTTTACTTTGTGTGCTACCTATCTTGTATTTTGAATTGTTATTATATATAACAATTTTCGTTGGAAATACGATCCAAAACGGACAAATATAGTTCAATATAGACAAAAAAACATAGAGATATCAAAAGAGCACACTTACAGTCTCTAATCTTCGGTTTGAACCGTCTTCAGGAGAGATAAGAGAGGGAAACCAAGCACACTGGTTCAGAGGCGGTTGGAGACCAACGGTCGTTTCCAACGACGGTTCAAACCAAAAATTAGAGACTGTAAGTGAGTTCTTTTGATATCTCTATGTTTCTTTGTCTATATTGAATTGTATATATATATATATATATATATATATATATATAATTAAAGTTACAGCTAGAGAACACAAGAAAAAGGACGAACACTCACGAATCTCGATTATTTCAGCGTCTTGCCGTCTTCAGGAGAGTAGAAAGAAAGAAAATAAAATAAAAGGAGAAAGAATGAAGGAACGGAGACGTAAAGGCGTCCACTGGCCGATGTAAACTGGCGCGATACAATGACACGGAGTGCAGCCACCTTACCAACGTGAACCAGTGTAGGCTGTGAGTTAAAAAAATTATAAAAGTGATATTTAAGTAAAAAGGAGGAGAAAAGTAAAAAAGAGAAAGGAAAGGAAAAAAACATAAAACTAACTAAAATTAAACGAGAAAAAAACGAGAAAAAAAAAATAAATAAATAAATAAATGAATAAATATAAAAATAAAAATAAAATAAAAAATCATCTGATTAAATTTAGACCAGGGGAATTTCTTGCACCCAATAACCAAATGAAGGCTTCCTCAGAAGCCCTTAGAGTGGTCTGGGTGTCATCATTTGAGAGTTTTCTTAATATTTTAACCCTGAAGCAATCGTTGAAGGGAAGGTTATGGAGATTGGCGTGGGTGGCAACAGGCAGCTGCTTGCGTTGACCAAGGGATGACCTGTGACCATTCATACGGAGGCTATGTGACGTGGAAGTCAGGCCCACGTAGAATGAGTCACATTGTGTGCAGTCCAGACGATAAACACAATTGCTGGAAGTGCAAGAACTAGCAAAGGAGAGAGGGTATGAATGGTTGTTCACTGTCGGTGAAATATATATATTATATATATATATATATATATATATATGTATATATATATATATATATATATATATATATATCAGGTAACTCACCACAAAATAAAGAAGACAGTCGATCTAAGACCTTTCGCTTTCACGTCGTCAGAGAGCAAGTTATATATATATATATATATATATATATATATATATATATATATATATATATATATATATTATAACTAAAAAGGATTGATCGGGATGCGGTCAGTTTCTTCCACTTTCAATTCAAACTCTCATTGCCGACGTTTCGATTTTATTTAAAATCTTGTTGCAAGGGCACAAGTAGGAATATTGGAAATTGAAGGAACTATTACAATTACATTACTAAATGTATATTATATATATATATATATATATATATATATATATATACACTTTTATGTGTTCCTTAACTCGATCACACTTATTTAACACTAATTTTCTTTTTTGTTGTGGTTTGGTCTGTTGTCAGTTGTAGTACAATGCCTTGTATATTTTCCATGTCTCTATGAAAAGGGCTATCATTTTACAACTAAGTCATCTACTGAATTAAGTTCAGGGATATGTTTTGAAAATAAACATTGTTCTACTTATAATTATTGTTTGACTGATGAAACAATCGGATATCAACTATGCAATCTAACCTAATAAAAAGAGTTAGTAATAATACAATCCGTCATACCTCGTAAAGTCTCAGAAAAGCTCAACCGGTTTCGGGTCCGTCTGGATCCCATCTTCAACAGCACCTAACTGACTGTGAATGGTATTTTTCTATAACCTACCTATATATATATATATATATATATATATATATATATATATAATATATATCATCTACATTGTGGAAAATAACATTCACAGTCAGCTAGGTGCTTTTGAAGATGGGATCCAGACGGACCCGAAACCGGTCGAGCTTTTCTGAGACTTTACGAGGTATGACGAATTGTATTATTACTAATTCTAATATAACTAACCTCAGTGGAACTAACCCTTTAACTATATTTAATAAAAGAGTGCTTGAAGCATTATGACTACTCGGTAGTCATAAATTACATCTATACATACCTTAATATCGTTAATATTTTGAATATACCGTCTTCAATTTTTTTTTTATTAATTAATCTCTGATATTATTTCTTATACTGCTACATATTTTAAAGAATACAGTTAATGTTATTATTTTCATTGATATAATTAGCTTCTAAACATCTGATTTATCAAGTTCCTAAGAAGGGGTTTTTGAGGATTTTGATTATAAAGAAATTGCTAATATTGAATATTAAAATATATTAATATATTCAATATTAAAATATTGAATATATTAATATTCAATTATGAATATTCATTTATTCATTTATAATATTGAATTATTATTTAATATATAAAATATTGAATATATTAATATTTTAATATGGAATATTAAAATATATTCAATATATTGAATATTATTGAATATTAAATTGCTGATTATATGTCGATGTTTCGCCAAAAATTGTTTGGTTATTTTCAAAGCAAAAAAAAAGTAATTTATTAACGACATAAATAGATCAAGACAATTATATCCACGGAATACCAACCAACAAAAAACAGAAAAAAAAAACAAACAAAATATACAGTAACAAGAAAACCGTACAAGGATTATCAAATACCTAATGTTACTGTTCATTATTTAAAACGAAACATTTGTTGTTTAAACCTAATTATTTATTATTAATTATTAAGTCCTATTAATTAATTAATTAAGTCTTAGTTTAATTTACTTCAAATTCCTTCAATAGTTTGCATTGTTTTTAGGTTGATATTGGAGGAGCAGCTTGTTTTCTGTTTTTATGGTTATATAACCTTCCTTTGTATTCATATCTGTTATGATGCTGCTAGATAAATGCATGGACGGTTAAATGGTGTTTTTTCCTACAAAAAAAAAACAAGGTAATAATTTTTGTAAGTTTTTGGTTTCCCTTAATTTCTATTATTTTCTGACTTTTTTTTATTGTTTTGTAATTTTCTGGCGTACTGTCTGTTTGTTTTGCTTGAATACTCTGTATAGAGGTATCCTCACAGAATTATTGTGTAATATTGTTCATATCTGTTTGAGAACTGTGTTTTATGGTATTAATTAATTAATTAATAATAAGTAATTAGGTTTAAACAACAAATGTTTGTTTTTAAATAATGTAAAATAACACTGTGTATTTTATGATCATTTGTGGCTTTCTTGATATTGTATTTTTTGTTTTCAGTTGTTTGGTATTCCGTGGATGTATTTGTCTTGCTCTATATATGTCGTTAATAATTTGTTTTTTAGCCTTGAAAATGCCAAACAATTTTTTGACAAAACGTCAGCTTATAATCAGCAGTTGAAATTTCTTTATGACCAAAATACTCAATAAACCCTTCTGTGAAGTTATTATTTTCATACATTTAAAAAAACAATTTAAGTTTCAAATTATTTTACATCATTAATAATCATTTAAAACACATATTATGTTTTGCTCTGTTAAAAAAAACTTTAGTTTTTCCGTTATTATATTCGTTCACTTATAAATAAATTAAGTTCTAAATTATTTTACATCAACAATATTCATTTAAAGCACATGTTATATTTTGCTCCGTCTCATAAACTTTATTGTTTACGTTAGTTAATTACGTTAAGATTATAAGACCGGACCCAAAACCGGTCGAGCTTTTCAGAAACTTTACGAGGTATGACAGATTGTATTATTACTAATTCTAATATTAATAACCTCAGTGGAACTAACCCATTAACTATACAAACTTTATATATATATATATATAAACAACGTTACATTTACTGTATTCTCAATTAAATTATTTACTTTACATATAAAATTCTCCTTGAAATGCAAAATAACACTGAATTAAAATCAAATTTACTCTAAATACCATATTCAGCTCTTATAAATCATGTGACTTTTTTGCATATACAATTAAAGAAGGAAGAATCAAAAGTATTGAAAAATAAAAAGGATACTTATAAGTGTACTTTATAAAAAAATATTATAATAATAATCACAAAGAAAGTACTCATAATATTATATAAATAAGGAAGTTTTTTTTTTTTTTTAGCATACATAATAATAAATATAGTAAGATTTTTTTTTCCTTGATTCTTCGACTACAATTACATGTATTTAGAAGTAATTTTGATTTAGGGTTACTCCTTTAGCTTTTTGATTATGTGACGTGAATCGGGTGGACACCCATTGGTGGCACTCCGTAACTATGTTTAAGCTTTATGACGACAGAAAGTCACGTGGCTATTGTCGTTTTAGTCGTCTTTGGGGGTTTGTGATTACTAGTTGGAAAAGATTTTGAGCAAGTGGGTTTGGATGAGTTGAGAGTTTACTGTGGAATTTTTTATAGCGGTCTTTTGCATAGTCGAGAACGAAGGGGACTTTAAGATCTCGGTGAATGATTATATTTGGGACGTAAAATGGGAGATGCGAGAGTTTTCTGAGTATTTTTGATTGGATGGCTTGTATGGGACGAATGTTTGAAGGTTTGGCAGAACCCCAAAGTTCTATAGCATAAGCCCAAGAAGGCTTCAAGATTGTGTTGTATATGTGGAGTCTGTCTGTTAGTGTGAGTTTTGATTTTCTGTCTAATAGTCTTATAAGGCGTTTGTAACGTCTGTTGGTCTCTGTACGTTTCAGTCTTGTGTGTGGGTTCCATGTCATGCGTGTGTCAAAGTGTAGTCCTAGGTAGCGTACTGTGGTTGCTGGAGGTATTATCTCATTATTTAGGGATACTGGGGGGCAATAGTTTTGTCGAAGAGTAAAAGTTATTTGAGAGCTTTTCTTCTCATTGATTTTTATGCGCCAGCGACGAAGCCAAGGTTGAATGAGAAGTAGGTGTTGCTGTAACTGGTCTGAAGCTATATTACGGTCATCATGAGTTGATAGTATGGCTTTATCGTCAGCAAACGTTGCCAATAACGTAGAAGGGTGTTCAGGTATGTCTGATGTGTAGAAATTGTAAAGGACTGGAGAGAGTATACTTCCTTGAGGAACTCCTGCTCTCACACAACAGACTGGGGATAAGGTTGCACCTACTCTTACTCTGAAGAATCTATCTGATAGATATGATTGTAATATAAGGAAGTAAGTGAATGGGAGAAGGTTCTTAAGTTTCCATAGTAGACCCTGATGCCAGATTCTGTCAAAGGCTTGCGCCTCGTCAAGAAATACACCAAGGCAGTATTGTTTCTGCTCAAGCGAGGATGAAATGAAATCAACCACTCGATGGCATTGTTGTACAGTTTGGTGTTGATGTCGAAAGCCAAATTGGTGATTGGGAAAAGTTTTAGAAGATTCAAAGATAGGAAGGATTCGGGAAGATTTTATTAATAAACTTTCTTGGATTTAGTACTGGACTCAATTCTTTCAGATATTTTGAATCGCTGTTTTGCCAGTCGTCTTCATGAATGAATATGGTAGCGCTTCTTAAACTTTTTTATTTCATAGCTCACCTATGAAACCAAACCAAAACTTTGGGGCGCACCTATGAAACCAAACCAAAACTTGGAGCGCACATAAGAAACCAAACCAAAACGTTGGGACGCATCACTGATTTTAATATAGAAAATTTAGTCCTGTGATTTGATAACAGGAAAATGATTGGAAATTAAAATGTATAGTTTTTTTTAAGAAAAAGAAAGAAAGAGAGAGAGAGAGGGAGGGCTAGTAAAAATGATTTAAATCCCCGAGTAAAGGCACAGATGAAGTATTATCCATTCATGCTTAAAGATTAAAGAAATTTACCTTCCAGTTCAAAATATGAAGTAGCCGAGACTTGACTCAGACTTGAAAACCCCATACTTGGTGTTTTCTCAAATAAATATAAAATGGTGCAAAAACTAAAATATAAATCTGTTATATAAACTTAATCTTCCATTATCTTGGGGCACACCTGGCTACCTTCCAGGGCGCACCAGTGCGCCCGGGCGCACTGTTTTTAGAAGCACTGGAATATGGTATAGTTAACACATCAAGGCAAATTTAAAAAAAAAGAGAGATTCAAAAAAAAACAAAGCACATTTAACTCTAATCTAGTACTATATATTCATATGTCCAATTTTGTTTCATATTATACAATTATTATTATTAGTACATTTGTACTATTATACAATAGTAGAATTTTGTACTTTTTAACATTGTTTAAAATTATTTTGTTTATGCAGTTAGGTTTAGTTTTTCTTTTATATGTTTTATTTATTATTAATGTACCCTTATTAATTCATTCGGTGATTTATTATGTGTTCCATATAAGAACTGAGGTCTGTTTTGTCAGCCGCAGCTGCTTGCAGGAGTACTTCTATTTGATGACGACATCTGTCAAAATATCGTATCTTAGTTTTTCTTCTATAATATTTTTAATAATATAATATTTAAAAAATTATTTTTATAGAATCCAAGAATTAGAAAAAAAAACAACAAACAAAATATATAAAACATCACTAAATGTTACATAACATTCCAAATTTCCTAAAACCAAAATTGTTCAATTTCATATTATTAATCAATAAGCATTTATATATTTTATATATTAATATTAATATATTAACATATTTTCAAAATTATATACAACATAACCTATGTTTTGATAATAAGGGAATAATTGAATACTTTTAAAGAATTTTGAAAAATATTAAATTACGATTACTTAATAAATTTATTTGTCCTTTAAAGCTTAAGTTATAGTTGACACCAAAAATATCACCATATTTCTTACTAACAATAGCCACGATTTATTTGTTTTATCTATAAAGAAATTTTATTTTATTGATTACAGAATTGGATTTTAAATAAACGAGACATACTTTGAAGAGAATTTTCGTTTTAAATTTTAAATAAAAAAATACATAATTTTTAAAGTAGGTTTGGGAGATTATTAAATTCAAATTAATTATAACTATTTAAATAAACTGAGGAATTTTAAAACAGAAATTCTGAAATATTTTATACTAAATTACCCGTGACTCTTATTTTTTTATTTTTTATTATTTTAGGGTGACTATAGCATTGCGTCTTAAAAAAAAAAAAAAAAAACTATTGTATTTCCCCTCTTCTGTAGTAATGTACATCAGCAGTTAGCTTCAACGCCTCCAATAAGCTCAGCAATTTTACTGGTTCCAGCGGTAAAAGTTTTTATATGGTTTTGTTGGGTGTCCCGAAGAACCTGCTTCTCTGCAGCAAAGTTGCCTTACAAGTTATTAGCAGGTGCAGCGGTGTTTCTTCCTCTTTGCAGAATCTGCGCAAACCATCATTGATAATGTCCATTCAAGCTCCCTATGTTTTGGGAGAAAGTACTTCCTTCTTCGGGATGGTTTTGTTCGGGTCCTCAGGTGCATTTGTGGTAGGTTACCACTAGTTAGCGCTTTTGGACGCTCTCCAGACTTCCTTCTCATTGATATCATATAGGGGAAAATCGTTGAAATTCTATCGGTAGTATTTTGTCCGCTCCAGCAGAGTACCATATTCCGGAGTAAGTCTATTTAATCAAACGGGTCAGGAGGTACTCTTGAGTCTCCTATAACATTTACCCCTGATCATCCATCTTTTGGCAAGAATCGCATAACGTCTCAGTTTGGACTTAGGATAAGAGGAGAGGATTTGGGAAGTTGGAAGGACTTGAAACGAAGATGGTCAGGCTTAGCCGCTGGCCACCTTCTCCTCCTCTTTCGTTTGTCCCTGCGTATAGCAAGTTAACAGGGTAGCCTCGTGAAGGTGGTCAGGCCCAGACACTGGCCACCTTCTCCTCCTCTTTCGTTTGTCCTTGCATATAGCAAGTTAACAAGGTAGCCTCGTAAAGGTGGTCAGGCCCAGCCACTGGCCACCTTCTCCTCCTCTTTCGTTTGTCCCTGCATATAGCAAGTTAACAGAGTAGTCTCGTGAAGGTGGTCAGGCCCAGCCACTGGCCACCTTCTCCTCCTCTTTCGTTTGTCCCTGCATATAGCAAGTTAACATGGTAGCCTCGTGAAGGTGGTCAGGCCCAGACACTGGCCACCTTCTCCTCCTCTTTCGTTTGTCCCTGCGTATAGCAAGTTAACAGGGTAGCCTCGTGAAGGTGGTCAGGCCCAGACACTGGCCACCTTCTCCTCCTCTTTCGTTTGTCCCTGCATATAGCAAGTTAACAGGGTAGCCTCGTAAAGGTGGTCAGGCCCAGCCACTGGCCACCTTCTCCTCCTCTTTCGTTTGTCCCTGCATATAGCAAGTTAACAGAGTAGCCTAGTGAAGGTGGTCAGGCCCAGCCACTGGCCACCTTCTCCTCCTCTTTCGTTTGTCTCTGCATATAGCAAGTTAACATGGTAGCCTCGTGATGGTGGTCAGGCCCAGCCACTCGCCACCTTCTCCTCCTCTTTCGTTTGTCGCTGCATATAGCAAGTTAACAGGGTAGCCTCGTGAAGGTGGTCAGGCCCAGCCTCTGATCACCTTCTCCTCCTCTTTCGTTTGTCTCTGCATATAGCAAGTTAACATGGTAGCCTCGTGATGGTGGTCAGGCCCAGCCACTCGCCACCTTCTCCTCCTCTTTCGTTTGTCGCTGCATATAGCAAGTTAACATGGTAGCCTCGTGATGGTGGTCAGGCTCAGCCACTCGCCACCTTCTCCTCCTCTTTCGTTTGTCGCTGCATATAGCAAGTTAACAGGGTAGCCTCGTGAAGGTGGTCAGGCCCAGCCACTGGCCACCTTCTCCTCCTCTTTCGTTTGTCCCTGCATATAGCAAGTTAACAGAGTAGCCTCGTGAAGGTGGTCAGGCCCAGCCACTGGCCACCTTCTCCTCCTCTTTCGTTTGTCCTTGCATATAGCAAGTTAACAGGGTAGCCTCGTAAAGGTGGTCAGGCCCAGCCACTGGCCACCTTCTCCTCCTCTTTCGTTTGTCCCTGCATATAGCAAGTTAACAGAGTAGTCTCGTGAAGGTGGTCAGGCCCAGCCACTGGCCACCTTCTCCTCCTCTTTCGTTTGTCCCTGCATATAGCAAGTTAACAGGGCAGCCTCGTGAAGGTGGTCAGGCCCAGCCACTGGCCACCTTCTCCTCCTCTTTCGTTTGTCCCTTTTTATAACAGGTTAACAGGGTAACTCGCTGTAACAATATATCGGGCTATTGTAAGTTTTAGCACAACGCCACGATTGTTACAGCCCCGAAGGAGCAACTTCTTTACAATTAGTCTGCATTCCTTTTCTTCCTTTTCTCAAGTTCTAATTGAAGAAAAAAATACCAGCTTGTAAAAACAGCTTTTTTTAGAAAGTAGGAACCCTTTTTAATGAGTATCATGGCAGAACTTAATAGCGGCTTCTCCAGTTAAGCCTAACTGCACACACAGTTCCAAGAGTCTATCCCTTATCAATCTGATAATAAGGTAAAGACAAACAACTATTTATGCTCTAGTTTTAATTGATAAGCAGGATATCCCAGAGGGGCACCCAAATAATGTAACGATATATCGGGCATACAATATTTATATGTATATACTACTTTAACTTTTAAACCGACAAAAAGAAAATTCACAAGAATACCAAAGTCAAGTATGTATACAATAAAGTTTACTTGCACGAATGGGCGACTCCTTTACAACCAGTCTGTATTCCTTTTCTTCCCTTTCTCGAGTTATAATTGAAGAAACAAAACCCCACCTTGTAGAAGCAGCTAATTTCCTTTCTAATAGCTCAGCTGAATGTGAACTCAAACAGTTCTCATAAACCATCCGCTACCCTTGAAAATAAGTCAGCTGGATGCAGAGTTTAGCACAACACCAGTTCTAAAACAATTTGGCCAAACTCATAGGTTAGGTTGCAGTGGCAGTTCTACAAGGGAACACACGTAGGCCGAGCACTGGCCCTTTGTGATACCACACAATGAAGATTGATTCTACAGTGGGAGTACTAAATTTTGCCTAACTCAAATGTATTTAGAGTAGGGATCTTTAATGAGTACCTGACATCGTACAGGTTCGGGACCGACGGTTTAACGTTCTTTGCTTTAGTTTGCCTATTACTCTTGGCCTAGGTTCCGTTTTGCGGAGTAACTGTCAGAATCGTGCTTAGCATTGCGTTGCTTGAGGTGCCCTCGGGCACTTCCATGTTCAATGGAGGTAGCTAAAGTATAACTTGTCAACAAGGCGGCCTGGCTTGACTAAGCGGTTATGGCACAAACTGCCGAGGAACGCGAAGATCAAAACGGGTTTAAAGTCCTTCTCCGAGGGACGACGCGCTCAAATTTATTCACCTCCCGCGTGAATAAATCAAGGGCCAGGTGGGGATCGAACCCCGGTCCTATCAGTTCAGAGGTGAGCACGTAACCACTGAGCTAGCCTGGCCTCCTAGGGCAAACTCATAACGAATACTCCACCAAAACTCTGCCAGTTTGTTTCTAATACTTTTCACTCTTCTCTACTGATTATTGTTCCCTTCTTTCCCTAGAGACCTCCTGTTTGTTTTCCTTTCACCTGCTTGTCGCCAGTTTTTAATAAAGAGATAAATTATCCTAAAACAGCTGGGCATCACTAATCCAGGAATTTGTATCACTCGTAATGGTCGAAAGTCGGAGCTGAATGCTAGATGCTATAAGAGGCGCATTATCATTCAATTACAACCCCATTTAAATGGTTATCTGGGATATCCTTTCTAGTACATATTTTTGATTTTTCTTACATATTACAAAATGGAATTTCTAACCTAAAATGGAATAGGTGTGTTATCTAATCGATATTCCGTCAAACTTTCTAGGTTCAAAAATCAAATTCTCATTGCCGACGTTTCGGTTTTATTTAAAACCTTTTTCATAGCCATCTTCTCCATATACTCTTCTTATATCCTCATATAAACCTGACCCTCGATTTATTCACGCGGGAGGTGAATAAATTTGAGCGTGTCATCCCTCGGAGATGGACGTTAAACCGTCGGTCCCGAGCCTGTACGATGTCAGGTACTCGTTAAAGATCCCTACTCTAAAATTATATACCACATTTCTTCTTATATAAACCCAAAATTATATACTACAAATTCAATAATATATCGACCGTTTGATAGAATAGGTGTGTTATCTAATCGGGATTCGGTCAAATTTTTTATGTTCAAAAATCAAACTCTCATTGCCGACGTTTCGGTTTTATTTTAAAACCTTTTTCATAGCCATCTTCTCCATATAATCTTCTTATATCCTCATAAAAACCCATATTTCTTCTTATATAAACCCAAAATTATATACAAAAATGGAATATATATATATATTGAGTTGGGTTTTTGACTCTGACGAGGACTGCTTGTTACGTTTGAAAGATCTTAGTCTTGTTTTTCCATTTCTAATTGAGGTTTGATCATTGATTGTTATTCCACGTGTTTATGTGAAATCTATATATATATATAATTAAAGATATCATAAAACCACAAAAAGAGACTAAAACTTATTATTATCAGTCATTTTGGCTATCACGCCATCCTTAAGAAATGTGGGAAAAGGAAAAGGGACACTGGAGCAGAGATGTGCAAGTGTCCACCGACCGACATAAATTCATATATATATATATAAACTTTAATAGATAGGAAAGAATACAAGAAGGCACAGCAGAACTCACTACGATATTTCGACAACCGTCGTCATAGAGAAGAAGTGTGAAGCACTCGTGTTGAGAAGTAAACTGCTACTCTATATATATATATATATATATATATATATATATATGTATTTCATTAAATACGTAGTTTGCCTATCTTTATCTTCTCCTATTTTTTGGATACTTTTTCCAGTCTTCTTATTAAGGACTTCCATTGACAGGGAAGAACATAAACGAGATCACCAAAAGATTTGCTGTTAACAGTAGAGAAAGATAAAACAGTGAGAAGATAAAGATAGGTAAACAATTTAATAATATATGTTTAAAAGAAGGTCTGCTCCCTAAGTACACAACTATATATAATATATATATATATATATATATATATATATATATATATATATTAATGAAAACGATCGCGGTTTCTGCATTCACGAAATTTTGTAAACAGATTTTAACCTCCTGGTTGCCAATATATACCAATATATATATACTCGTATATATAATATATATATATATATACGAGTTCGAGATTAACAAAGAGCAACATACAAAGTAGGGAAACACACTTACAGACTCAAATTTTCGGGTAATCCGTCTTCAGGAGAAAAAAGAATGGGAGACCAAGCACGTTGTAGACGCAACGTGCTTGGTCTCCCATTCTTTTTTCTCCTGAAGACGGATTACCTGAAAATTTGAGTCTGTAAGTGTGTTTCCCTACTTTGTATGTTGCACTTTGTTAATCTCGAACTCGTATTGTGTCCAGTTTGGATCGTATTTCGTTTTATCAGTGAAAATATATATATATTGGTATACTTTGGGAGCAGACCTTCTTTTAAACATACCTCATTAAAGATCTTGCCAACATTAAGTTTAGTATGTTTCCTACATACCTTTTCAAGGTTTCGAATGCTTCTTTTCCATCTTTGTGGTATCATATAAATTAACTCACCGATTTTTTTATCTTTAAATATATTTTTCATTTTACATGTCCGACGTTTCAGTCTACGTTGACCATTCTCAAGGATTCTATATACAAGGTTTTTTTAACAATTCTAATAAATACTTATTTACAATAAGTGATGTAATTGTTATTGTAAATAAGTATTTATTAGAATTGTTAAAAAAACCTTGTATATAGAATCCTTGAGAATGGTCAACGTAGACTGAAACGTCGGACATGTAAAATGAAAAATACATTTAGAGATAAAAAAATCGGTGAGTTAATTTATATGATACCACAAAGATGGAAAAGAAGCATTCGAAACCTTGAAAAGGTATGTAGGAAACATACTAAACTTAATGTTGGCAAGATCTTTAATGAGGTATATATATATATATATATATATATATATATATATATTCAGGTAATTCACAAAAAATGATGGAAGATAATAGCTCTGTTTTACCAAATGGAAAATTTGGTCTTAGGCCCAAATACTCCAGCTCCTGTACCTTCCGCTGTCCTATGTTTCACACTAACAATGCAATCACTAAAACAAGATACTATAAACAACCTAAGCATAAACTTAATTTTTAAAGAATATTTATTTTATTCAAATAACATTTTTCAACATATGCAAATAAAAAGTAACTATAATTTTAATTTAAAATTAACCTTTAATTTTAATTCATATTTATTTGAATGTTAAAAACGTTGAAAAATTCTAAAGAAAAAAATATACTCAATCACACATTCAAAACGGTTTTTATTGTATTCACATGTAAAAATATTATTGTTAAATGAATTATGCAATTTATATCATTAACTCTACTTTCAGTTAATGCTATTTAAATAAGAATTTTTCAATTATATATATATATATATATAAATATATATATGATCAAACCACAAAATAAAATGGAAAAACAAGTCTATGATCTTTCAATCGTAACAGCCGGTCTTCGTCTAGTCAAAAACCCAACTTTCAATTAATCATTGATTGTTATTTTACGTGTTTATGTGAAATCCTATATATATATATATATATATATATATATATATATATATATATACTAAAAATAAGAAACGGTCCACAAGGACTATAAAACTTTAAATTACACAAAGCACGACACAGAAAAGAGAATACAAAGAAAACTTACAGAATTCAATATTTCTTTATTGAATATTGTATTGTGTATTGAATATTTCTGTATTGAAATATTGAATTCTGTAAGTTTTCTTTGTATTCTCTTTTCTGTGTCGTGCTTTGTGTAATTTAAAGTTATATATATATATATATATATATATATATATACACAGAGAGAGAAAGAGAGATAGAGACAATTACAAACTCAAATTTACAGATGATACGTATTCAGGAGAACTAACCAACGGTTGGTGTTTCCGGCGTGCTTGGTCACCCATTCTATTTGCTACTGAAGACGGATCATCAGAAAATTTGAGTTTGTAAGTGTGTCTCTTTCTCTGTTTGCTGCTTTTCTTCGGTTTTGAGCTGATTTGCATCCAGTCTGGATCGTTTTTATCGAATTTTGAATGATGTATTTATATATAAACTTTTTCGTTGGAAATACGATCCAAAACGGACAAATATAGTTCAATATAGACAAATATATTCAATATAGACATAGACAAATCAAAAGAACACACTTTCAGTCTCTAATTTTTGTTTTGAACCGAGACGGTGTGTTCTTTTCATTTCTCTATGTCTATATTGAACTATATATATATATATTATATATATATATACATATATAAACCCAAAAAAGTTGGGTTTTTGACTCTGACGAAGACCGCTTGTTACGGTTGAAAGATTTTAGTCTTGTTTTCCCATTTCTTATTGTGGTTTGATCATTGATATATATATAAATATATATAGATACATATAATTATATATATAAAATGTATATTAATAATTATATTTATAATAGATATAATGATATATGTATATTACAATTTTATATATATATATATATATATATATATATATATATATATAGGTAACTTACCACAAATTAAAGAAGATAGTCGCTCTAAGGCCTTTCGTTTTCACGTCGTCAGAGAGCAAGTGAATACAAGTTGTAAGCAGGTTATGAATTTTGATTTAAAGAAGGAGTAAGATTGGCATCATTGACAGTATTTTTCCCTATAACTGTTGAAATAGTCTTGATTTGTTTGATAATTCCTTCAATTAGGAATTCATCTAATTTAAAAAGGTCTGGACTAGTGTTGACCAAGCTGTTATAAAACTGTTGTGTATACAGAATTCCTTGCAAGGATTGCGAGTTGGCTTATATTGGACAGACGGGAAAAGGAATGGATACAAGGATTAAGCAACATCAGTATTCAGTTAGAAGACAAGATGATAAAAGTGCCTTGTTCCTACACATTAGAGACAAAAATCACATAATTAACTGGGAAGAAGCAAAGGAGTTGGTTTTTATGTCATGTGAAAGAAGAAGAAACATTGTTGAAAGCGCCCTCATAAAAGACTTTTCTAAGAGCTTGGTCAACACTAGTCCAGGCCTTTTTAAATTAGATGAATTTCTAATTGAAGGAATTATCAAACAAATCAAGACTATTTCAACAGTTATAGGGAAAAATACTGTCAATGATGCCAATCCAACTCCTTCTTTAAATCAAAATTCATAGCCTGATTACAACTTGTATTCACTTGCTCTCTGACGACGTGAAAACGAAAGGCCTTAGAGCTACTATCTTCTTTAATTTGTGATAAGTTACCTGAATATTTATATCACGTGTTATTGTGACAATTTTCTATATATATATATATATATATATATATACGCTTTTTTTCGTTGGAAATACGATCCAAAACGGACAAATATAGTTCAATATAAACAAAGAAACATAGAGAAATCAGAAGAACACACTTACAGTCTCTAAGTCTCCCCAGAAATTTTATTGGGGAGGCCGGGCGCACTGGTTCAGTGCGAGACTCCAACTGTCTCTGAACCAGTGCGCTTGGTTTCCCTCTCTTATCTCTCTTGAAGACGGTTCAAACCGAAAATTAGAGACTGTAAGTGTGTTCTTCTGATTTCTCTATGTTTCTTTGTTTATATTGAACTATATATATATATATATATATATATATATATCAATGATCAAACCACAATTCCCATAAGAAATGGGAAAACAAGACTAAGATCTTTCAACCGTAACAAGCGGTCTTCGTCAGAGTCAAAAACCCAACTGGAAGACCGACTGTTTGAAAACCCTGACGAAGTCCGCTTGTTACGGTTGAAAGATCTTAGTCTTGTTTTCCCATTTCTTATTGTGGTTTGATCATTGATTGTTGTTTCACGTGTTTATGTGAAATCTTTTTATATATATATATAATATTTTTATTTTAAATATTATGAGAATAATTTATTACAAACCATCATACCTCGTATTTCTTCTACTTACTTTTAGTATATTCAAAATAACTTAATTAATAGATGACTATTTATAAGCATAGTGATTTTAAATGAAAGTATCTTATTGATCAACTAATATTCTATTTTCCTAATTATTTAATTATCGTTCCTGTCAATTTAAGATCCGGTAGTTTTATTTAACAACATATTTTGTATGAATTTGTTTAAACTATTTTAATTTCTTTTTTTTGTTTAAAATACATCTTTTCTGGTTCCTTTTTTTTGGAATTTTGTTTTATTAGAACTTTTATTATTTTGCCAATTGAAGTATTGGATTGTTTTTAATGAACACCTTCTTATAGTAGATAAAAGCTTGATTATTGTGAAAATCAAAATTATAAATGTTAATTAAATATTAAAAATTTTGCTTTTATTTGGTAGCAGTAACATCGTTCTTCTATATATTCATAGATCAGTAGATATAAGAATTGCAGAACGATATATCATATATTAATCATACATACATGGTTATTATAAATATTTAACATCCTTTCTGTGTTCTTTTTAAATTTTAGTTTATATATATATATATATATATATTTGTGTACAATGGTAGCAGGTATTCCCTTAACCATATGTTATTAAAATAAGCAGCAGCTTCTGCATTGACCAATTTATTGTTGACACTCTCTAGTTTTCGTATCACTTTGCGGTAAGAATCTGGTAGCATCCAAAGAAGCTTTTTGGAAGCTACCAGAGTCTCACCGCAAAGTGATACGAAAACTAGATAGTGTCAACAATAAATTGGTCAATGCAGAAGCTGCTGCTTATTTTAATAATATATATATATATATATATATATAAAGATTTCACATAAACACGTGAAACAACAATCAATGATCAAACCACAATAAGAAATGGGAAAGCAAGACTAAGATCTTTCAACTGTAAGAACGGTGTTCAACGGTTGAAAGATCTTAGTCTTGTTTTCCCATTTCTTATTGTGGTTTGATCATATATATATATATATTCGTAAATTTTGGTAGCAGTCCTTCCTTGACACAGACATTGTTGAAAATGACACCAAATTTAGCTGTTTCTTGACAAGTTTCTCAATTTTTCTAAATAACACTCTCGTTATTTCGTCTACACAATAAAGTACATCTCCTATGGTACCAGGTTTTCACATTGGACTTATTCACGTCCTGATGATGAATGTTGATCATTCGAAACATGTCGACCATAGGAGATGTACTTTATTGTGTAGACGAAATAACAAGAGTGTTATTTAGAAAAATTGAGAAACTTGTTAAGAAACAGGTATCAGCTAAATTTGGTGTCATTTTCAATAATGTATATATATATATATTAGTAATGGTCCCTTCAAACTTGATACTTTCGTTACGAGGGCAATTGCCTCTTCTAAGAGGGTTGACATCTAGCAGATAGTTTTTTACTACTTCTTACTGTACTCCTTTGTTTCCCCAAACATCCCATTCTGGACATTAGTCCTTTACTTCGCTTTCACCCTTTTAAAATACCACTCTTCCCTCCCACTCTTCTCAAACCCTCACCAGATGTTTTCTGCATCCAATGTTTCAGTTGGGTTTTTGACTCTGACGAAGACCGCTTGTTATAGTTGAAGTGTCTTAGTCTTGTTTTCCCATTTCCTTATTTTGGTTTGATCATTGATTGTTATTTCATGTATTTATGTAAAATCTTTACATAT
Organism: Hermatobates lingyangjiaoensis; assembly: GCA_026182355.1. NCBI lineage: Eukaryota > Metazoa > Arthropoda > Insecta > Hemiptera > Hermatobatidae > Hermatobates > Hermatobates lingyangjiaoensis. The sequence continues at coordinate 84,854 of JAPFBL010000932.1, read as the reverse complement.
ATATATACAATTAAAAGAAACGGTCCAGCGGACTTTTTTAAATAAAATAAATTCAAAACGTACATGTCGCCGCCCTGGCTTCCTGCGTGACTCTTCGCTCTTCGCTCTTCACACCACCTGATGACGACGATGGTCGAAATATCGATGTGAGTTATGTCTGTGTCTTTCTGTGTGTTTCCTTCGTTTTGAATTTATTATATATATATATATATATATATATCATTAAAATGCACAGCAGTCTCTACGTTGTCGACTTTAAATCTTATCTGCTCCAATTTCTTAAGTAGTCTTATTCTTGTAATACACCCCTTTGTAGTAATGAAGGTGTTTTGCTCGGTATTCTTGTTTTAGTGTTCCAACACTATGTGCATGAATGCATTTCTCTTTCTTACTCAAAGAATAATTATATCATTATTTCTTTTTAATTTATAATATACATAAATATTATAATCATAATTATATAACTATATTTGAAAACGTAATTATTATAGCATTATATTTTTATATAATATGTAGTACATGTTTATTATATTATAAATATTTAATAGCATATTCAGAAGGTAATTTTCAATTTGCAATTTTGTGAACTGTTGATAATTTTGCAAATTATATTTACGATTTATAGCCAGGAACAGATTTATGCAAAACCATGTTTCAGTTCAAAATGTATGAACATCTTGATTTCTCTGTTTTGGTAAATCAAACTATTTTATCAAAAGGTAATTTATTCCCCCTTTCTCTCTTTAATTAATAGCATTTTGCAAAATTAGATATCATGCAGAAAATTTGCGTTAATCATGTGCTTTGTGTTATCAATCTGTCTTGATAGAAATGTGACAAAACCAACCTTACTAGTCACTGATAAAAGCCCTTCATGTTTATATCATGATTATGAGATTTGTTCTCGAAATCCTGGCTAGATTAGGATGTGTAGGGTTTTGGAATTATCTGGTTGTGAAATAGCGGAGGAAAGGGTAGTAAATCAGGCATTTAAGTGCCGTATCAGATTTAACTTGATGTTTCATTAACAACCTAATGTTCATCATAGGTTAACACTAATAATGCTATTAACTACAAAGAAATAGTATCCTTATAATTTCATAAAATATTACAAGATTTTTACATAATTATATTGTTAGAATTAGTAATAATACATTCCGTTATACCTCGTAAAGTCTTTAAAAAGCTCGACCGGTTTCGGATCCGTCTGGATCCCATCTTCAGGAGCACCTAACTGACTGTGAATGTTGTTTTCCTATAACCTACCTATATATAGAAATCTACATTGTGTAATCAGTGTTGTGTGTGTAGATAATTTTTTTTTTTTAAAAATTTTAATTCTAAAATTACTAACCTCAGTGGAACTAACCCATTAACTATATTTAATATATTGTGTTAAAGAAGAATATAATAAGTTGAAAAGAAATGTATTTCATATAAACCAATAAAAGTTTAATATAACATTGTTAGTACTCTGGAGCGGGAGTGGGCTAAACTGTGGCAGTTTCACCAAATGTGGTTCACTGTAGGATTTGATATGGTGAATTTCTTCTGTTTTGAGATAACCATGTATTCAGTAGAGAGAATTGCAGTAGTCATGAGCAGGAATGTAGTCGTGAGTATGGCAGGAGTCATGAGCAATACAGTATTCATGAGCACAACAGTAGTCGTGAGTATGGCAGTAGTCATGAGCAATACAAGAGTCATAAGCGAAACGGTAGTCGTAAGCATTGAAGCAGTCATAAACACAACAGTAGTCGTGAGCATTGCAGGAGTCATGAGCAATACAGTATTCATGAGCACAACAGTAGTCGTGCGTATGGCAGTAGTCATGAGCAATACAAGAGTCATAAGCGAAGCGGTAGTCGTGAGCATTGAAGCAGTCATAAGCACAACAGTAGTCGTGAGCATTGCAGGAGTCATGAGCAATACAGTATTCATGAGAACAACAGTAGTCGTGAGTATGGCAGTAGTCATGAGCAATACAAGAGTCATAAGCGAAGCGGTAGTCGTGAGAATTGCAGCGGTCATAAGCACAACAGTAGTCGTGAGCATTGCAGGAGTCATGAGCAATACAGTATTCATGAGAACAACAGTAGTCGTGAGTATGGCAGTAGTCATGAGCGATACAGGAGTCATAAGCGAAACGGTAGTTGTGAGCATTGCAGAACTCATAAGAACAACAATAGTCGTGAGCATTTCAGAATTCATAAGAAATATACAAGTCATAAGCAATGCAGAACTCATAAGAACGACAATGGTCGTGAGCATTAGAGAACTCATAAGAACGACAATAGTCGTGAGTAATGCAGAACTTATAAGAACGACCATAATCGTGAAGATTGCAGAACTCATAAGAACGACAGTAGTCGTGAGCATTGCAGAACTCATAAGAACGACAATAGTCGTGAGCATTTCAGAATTCATGAGAACGACAATAGTCGTGAGCATTTCAGAACTCATAACAACGAAAATAGTAGTAAGCATTGCAGAATTTATAAGTATGACATTAGTCGTGAGCATTGCAGAACTCATAAGAACGACAATAGTCGTGAGCATTGCAGAACTCATAAGAACGACAATAGTAGTAAGCATTGCAGGATTTATAAGTATGACATTAGTCGTGAGCATTGCGGAACTCATAAGAACGACAATAGTCGTGAGTAATGCAGAACTTATAAGAACGACAATAGTCGTGAGCATTGCAGAACTCATAAGAACGACAATAGTCATGAGTAATGCAGAACTTATAAGAACGACAATAGTCGTGAGCATTGCAGAACTCATAAGAACGACAATAGTCGTGAGCATTGCAGAACTCATAAGAACGAAAATAGTAGTAAGCATTGCAGAATTATAAGTATGACATTAGTCGTGAGCATTGCAGAACTCATAAGAACGACAATAGTCGTGAGCATTGCAGAACTTTAACAGCTGCAATAGTCATGATCATCGCAGGAGTCATGAACAATACATTAGTCACATGCACGATATTTTTCGTCAACTGGCTACTAGTTGTAAAGACATACTCGTATCACTTGTATAAGTATATTATATTTTAAATTAAACACTCTTACATTTGAATAAATTAAAACAAAATATAAAACTCGAAAACAATCTCCAGACTGATTCACAATCAATTCATAACACAATTTATAAAACTCGAAAACAATCTCCAGACTGATTCACAATCAATTATGTATTTCCCATAGTTTTTAAATTAGTATATAATTATTAATACATTAAATACCATAAATATAAATATAATAGTGTCTTAATTACCAGGCAGAACACAAATCATTAAATAAGGGAATCATATAAAACATATATATATTAAACTATTTAAAGAAAAGAACATGTAGAAACAACAAACAACCCACTTAAATATTTCGACCTCGTTGTCATTTAGTAGGAGACGGTAGAGAATAAGATACTAAGTTCTGCTTAGGTGGTAATCAGTTTTTGTTACCCTAGAAGAACTCATTTTATTCTTCTTCTCCTGATGACGTCGAGACCATAATATTATACTGATTTGAGTATTGTTTCGGCACTTATTTGTCTTTAATTCCTTCGATTTTTTTGCCGTAACTAACTCTTTCATATTATATATATATACAGATTATTGAAAATGACACCAAATTTAGTTGATATCTGTTTCTTAACAAGTTTCTCAATTTAATGGAAACTTAATGGAAAACAACCCCTTCTACCTTTTCCGTGTATATATATAATAAACGAGATAATTCACCTTAGATATTATCCACGTCCTGATGATGAATGTTGATCATTTCAAACATGTCTACTATAGGAAATGTACATTATTGTGTAGACGAAATAACGAGAGTGTTATTTAGAAAATTTGAGAAACATGTTAAACAACAGGTATCAGCTAAATTTGGTGTCCTTTTCAATAATGTCTGTGTCAATGAAGGACTGGTACCAATATTTACATATATATATATATATATATATATATATATATATATATATATATTTGTAAAAGTTGGAAGCAGTCCTTCATTTAAACATATATTGTTAAATAACGCCCCATATTTGGCTTGTATCTATTTCTTACATAATTTCTCCAGTTTCCGGAATTCTTTCCTCGTCTCTTGTTTAAAACTATAAAGCTTTTCACCAATATTGCTAGTCGACATGTTTCGAATGTACCACATTCATCATCAGGACAATAATGAGAATAACAGTAGGATTGTCAGTTTATATATATAGAGATGGATTATTAATGAAATATTTACAGAGCATCGCCCTGAGTCACGGGGCATTATGGGGGATTAAGGCAGGGTGGTTGGACTCACCTACTACCTGGCTAATCTGGGTTGGCCTGTTGAAAAATAGTTTTAAAATTCCATAAGTATTACTAAGTTGGATATTTTTGGCATGCTGCTTTTCTTAAATTATGATTACTTCTAATAGTTGTAATTTAAAATAGGGTTCCTTTTTCTAGCGATAATTTTCGTGGATTTGACCATCATTTCTCTTGTGAGTATTGTTTATGGACAGCTGTTCTTGCTTATGGCATTTTCGTGCGCTGGCAGAAAGGTGCAGCTCGGTGATAAGCTGTATAGTTTTAACGAAGGGACGATGAAGGGAAATTGGAGAAATTGTGTAAGAAACAGATACAAGCCAAATATGGGGCGTTATTTAACTATATATAATATATATATATATATATATATATATATTATATTAGTGTATATTAGCAGCAGATTTTCTTGTAAACATATTTAATTAAAGTAGACGGCAGCTTCCGCATTTACGACTTTTTTGCTCGTTTTCTCTAGTTTTCTTACTAGTTTTTTCTGGTAGGGAGTGATTTCATGGAGGAGTTGTCCCAGAGACATCAAAGAAATAATTTTTTAGCTTAATCAATAATATTATATTTTTACACTTACAAGCTTTCGATTTTCTCAGAAATCATCTTCAGGTATATATCATTATTAAACAGATTAAATTCACACAATAACATTTGGAACAATTTTTATTGTGTGAATTTAATCTGTTTAATAATGATATATACCTGAAGATGATTTCTGAGAAAATCAAAATCTTGTAAGTGTAAAAATATAATATTATTGATTAAGCTAAAAAATTATTTCTTTGATGTCTCTGGGACAACTCTTCCATGAAATCACTCCCTACCAGAAAAAACTAGTAAGAAAACTAGAGAAAACGAGCAAAAAATGTCGTAAATGCGGAAGCTGCCGTCTACTTTAATAATATATATATATATATATATATATATATATATATATATATATATATAAAGATTTCACATAAACACGTGAAATCAATGTTGTTAAGAAATATTATTGAATCGTCTGTATTTAAATTTAATAGATCAATTATTATAAACATTAGTAACGGTCTTTTCAAACTTGATACTTTCGTTACGAGGGCAATAGCCTCTTCTAAGTGGGTTGACAGCTAGCAGATAGCTTTTTACTCTTTCTTACTGTACTGCTTTCTTCCCCAAACATCCCTTTCTGAACATTAGTCCTTTCCTGCGCTTTCACCCTTTTAAAATACCATTCTTCCCTCCCTCCCACTCTTATCAACCCCTCACCAAATGTTTTCTGCATCTAGTGTTTCAGTTCGGTTTTTGACTCTGACAAAGACTGCTTGTTACAGTTGAAAGATCTTAGTCTTGTTTTTTCCATTTCATATTGTCGTTTGATCATTGATTGTTCTTTCACGTGTTTATATGAGATCCATATATATATATATATATATATATATATATATATATATATATATATATATATATTCAAATTTTCAACAGTAATAGTAAAATAATACTAAATATCTCAACTAAAAATTAAATATGATTAAGTAGCAATTTCTTATATAACATATTAATTTACATAAAAATAGAAATGGCTATATTTTAACAATTCATTGTAAGTTATTCTGTTCATTTGTATTTAGTCATATTTATTTAGAATAAAGATCATTTCTACCCTAATTTGTCTGTCCCTTCCTACACAAATACTTAAATAGCGTCGATTTTTTTATGGGGAGAATTTATTTAATAACAAATAACAAATGACGAAATAAAAATCAACAATTTGATTTGAAATTTTCTTCTATATAAATTATATCAAAGATTTTTATGCTTTAATCAATAAATTTCTAAAGTTGTAAATTCAGGTTTACATGCTGAGGTATTCTTGTTAACGAAGTCTATGTTTTTACTAAGGAGTTCTGTATTAACTCTTTTAGTAAATTAAAACTTTTATTAAAATAATATGTATAATAGTATATGGTATACTAAATACATCCCTCTTCAGTATATATTTCGTATATAAACGATATATATATATATAAACTAGAATTTAAAAAAGAACACATAGAAAGGAAACCACTAAACTTATATATATATATATATATATATATATATATATATGTATATATATATATAACAGATTCAATAATATATCGACCGTTTGATAGAATAGGTGTGTTCTCTAATCGGGGTTCGGTCAATTTTCCAGGATAAAAAATCAAACTCTCGTTGCCAACGTTTCGGTTTTATTTAAAACTAAGATGAGCAAAGAAGGAAGACACTTGAGATGTTATATATTAAAAAGGATCTAAGTTCGATTAATCATAGAAGTGATATTACTAATTTAAGTAATATTTATTCTGGAGTGTTGTGCTGAGGTTTAGTGAAATTTGATTTATTTAGTTCCCTTGAGTGAACAGTGTTGAGGTTATTTGTAATGTTATCTTATTAGTCTAGTCGAAGGTTTTGTCCGGCTAACATTGTTGTTCCTTTAAATAATGTAAATTTCATTTTCTTAGTTAAAAAAAAAAATTCTTACTTCTGTAAGTAATATTGTTTTATGTATCTCTGAAATATTTCTGCTTGTAATATTCATGAGTTGTAACAATCCATTTTCATATTGTGTATATGTTTGATGTTGATATGTGATTTCTTATTATCCTTTGTTTGTAGGCCTATGAAAAAGATTTTAAATAAAACCGAAATTTTGGCAACGAGAGTTTGATTTTTTATCCTGGAAAATTGACCGAACCCCGATTAGAGAACACACCTATTGTATATATATATATATATATATATATATATATATATATATATATATATATATATATATATATATAATGGATTAATTTACCACAATGAAAACAATTTTTGAAACAATGCTCTAAGGCCTTTCGTTAACACATCGTCAGAGAGCAAGTGAACTAAAAAAACAATAAATACTTGTTAACTTGGCTGATTGAAGTTTCCAGAATTGATGGCAACCCTGAATGTGTTTAATGATGAAGTCTTCATCTGTTTAATTATCCCACTAATCAAAACTTCATCTAATTTGTAGAGTCCTAGGCTATTGTTCATCAACTTCTCATAAAAGTTCTTTATGAGCGCACTTTCCACCATATTTCTTCTTTCTGAAGACACAAATATTAATTCATTTGCTTCATTCCAGTTAATCACATGATTACTGTTTCTTATGTGCGTGAACAACGCGCTCTTTTCGTCCTCTCTTCTGATGGAATATTTGTGCTGTTTTATCCTTGTAAGAAGACCTTTGCTCGTCTGTCCAATGGAAGACATTTCACAGTCAGTACATGGTATCCTGTATACACAAAGTCCTTTCTTTTTGGCTTATTATTGACAAGTCTGTTAAACAAGTTACCATCACTACTGAACACAACAGAAACGTCCAATCTTTTCATAAATGAAGGCATATCTTTCAAACAAGGACTGTATGGGATGACTAACAAATTCCTTCTTGTGAACTGTTCTTCATTATTTAATATCATGGATTGTTTCACCTTTTTTATGATATTGTCGATTAACCTTTTTGGATACATTAAAGAACCTGCAATTTTGTAAATATTTTTGATTTCTTCATCTAAAAATTCCTCACTGCAAATTTTGAAAGCTCTTAAGATATATATATATATATATATATATATATATATATATATATATAAAACTAGAATTTAAAAAGAACACATAGAAAGGAAATCACTGAACTCACTACTATATTTCGATGTCCTCATCTTTAGGAAAAGAAGTGAATCGCTCCAAAGGCTGATAACGACTGACTTGGCGTTCGAATATAAATATATATATATATATATATACACTATAATAAACAGTCACACATAGACTGAAACATAACAAAGACTCACTTTTCAATATTTCGACCGTAATGGTGGTCGTCCTCAAGGAGAAGAAGTAAATTGACGGAAAGACGACAGTAAGTTCAACAGTGATCAACCGCCTTTACGGTCAAAATATTGAAAATTGAGTCTTTTTATGTTTCAATCCATGTGCCACTGTTTATTTTAAGTATATCTATATATCTTATATACCTTAAGTATCTTAATATATCCTATATATCTTAATATATCTATATATCTTAAGTATATATATATTAAGTGTATATATTATTAAAATAAGCAGCAGCTTCTGAATTGACAAATTTCTTGTTGACACCCTCTAGTTTTTGTATCACTTTGCGGTGAGACTCTGGTAGCATCCAAAGAATGTTAGCGAAAGACATTAACACACACAATAAACTTTAGGTCAAACACGAAAACACTTGAATAAACCACTTTTTTTAAATACCGTTTTAATCACTAAAATAACAAACTAATTGAACAATACATACGAGCTTTCAGCTGTCATTCGTCATCATCAGGTTAAGATAAATTAATTATGGTTGATGCACTGAAGTTGCAATGGAATAAAATATTTCAACGGTGTCTACGCAAATACTTTGTGTATTTGTAAATACACCTGTGCTTTAAGAAGTAAAGGTATGTAAGGTGACAGGGTCGGCCAAAATTACCTGTGGTCTAGTCACCTCCTCGTCTCTCTTACAAGTTTGAAACTATCATCAAAATTAAGGGAAGACCTGCTGTCTTTGTACACAAATATATATATATATAAAGTACACCTTATGGACTGTGCTGCTTGGGTCGTTTGTTTCATTAGCATTGCTGGTCTGGGTTTTGAGGCACGCGTTGACTACTTTATCAAAAGATGTCTTACTATAGCCGTTGTTGATAAATGTTTGCTTTAGCTGAAAGATTCTTTCGTGAAACAACTGCCATGATGAAGAGGTCTTGCATGTCCTACGTACTCGAGCATGAATTGTTATTTTGTAGCGTTCAGGGCACTCACTTTTTTGGTTAATATATATTCCTTGGTCCGTTGATTTTTGGTATACGGATGTTATGTAACTTGATTTACGGCCATCGATGTGCACGTCCAGGAAGTTGATTTCATCCTCTTCACCTTCCTCATGAGTAAAGTTCAATCCAGACAATTTTTGGAATGAAGTTTTAGTGCTTGCAGCTCTTCTACTCTTCTCTCTCTCCCTCTCTCTCTCTATATGTATATATATATATATGTTCTATTAAAACCTATGCCTATTTCAATTTTGACACATTTTCGAATTAATTTTTCAAACTTCCTTACCTCTGGCGTAAGGAAATTATTATTACATGTTTTAATAGAACATGTATCAATGAAGGCCTGCTCCCCAAATATACGAACATATATATATATATATATATATATATATATATTATATATAAGGTTGTTTAATAAAACGATTTTATTAATCTGAAACAGAATAATTTTATTACAAGCTATTAAACACCTCTAGTGATTACAGCAGAAACATTAATAAATTATGTATCTACAAAGCATTAGTACACAGTGCCATCTATGACAGTGTTGCCATGGGCAACGATGTCAAAGTAAATAAAAGAACTAACCATGAACAAATGACTATCAGCATTTACGCCTCCCCCCTCAAGTCACTTTTCCGGAGAAAAAAGTGACAATTTGCTAGAGTGGAAAAAGTTGGATTCCTTTTTTTCTTTTTCCGCAGTCGACTTCATAAAATGACGATGATATCCTTTTTAGAATGGTGAAAGGTCCAACTTGTACTTTATCCATTTTGTTTCTAATTATCTTGCTTCTATTTTCAATGTATACTTGGTCTCCCACTTTAAATTCGTACTCGATTCTGTTCTTATCAATTCTCTTCTTTTTATGTCATCTTCTATCTTTACCCAACGACCAACGAATATAACCGTGAACTATAGTGCACGTCGTAACTAGCAGTTCCAGACCAGAGGCCTTCTACTGCTTGATTACTGTGCTACTATAACATGGAGTGTCAGTAATTCATGTCGGATATTAAGTTAGTCTGTACAGTAATGATATCGTATTCGCGGTCATGTGGTCTTGTTAGTCATAGTTTTCAATGCTTTTAGTCATGAACTGGAAAGGTAGTCAGATAGTCACTGGATGAAGTAATTATTCAGTGAGGATGAGGAAGGTTGGCGACAGGATTTAGAGTTTGTACAAGGAGGTTTGGATGAGTAGATAGTTTCTTGTCTTCATTGGTAGTAAGTCGAGTGATGTAGCTATCTATGGATTCCATTTTCAAATCATGGTGAATATCAACATTACGGGCGTACCAAGGAGTCCTGGCTATAAGGCGGGCACCCTTATTTTGAACAATCTGGATACACGCCTTGTTCGTTGGTGCAGCTCTAAACTAGACGGAGCATCCATAAGTCATCGCTGAACGAAGAACCCCCTTATAGACAAGGTCCTTGACCGAATCAGGAGAATTTCTTGATTTGAAAAGAGAATATAGATTACACATCAAGTAAATTCCAAGCTTGGATTTCTTATGGAGGTGCTGCTTGAATATTAATCTGGAGTCTAAAATAAGACCCAGATATTTTACATGGGTTTGGTAGGGAATGATCTGGTTACCAATGAAGACAGGAGGAGGACGGGGAGAGACACCCTTGCAGAAGCGAACATATCTTTACCCCTACCTTACGGTAACCGTTAATAGGTTTAATGGAGCTAACGGCACTTTTAATTGTTGGTTTAGAAAACAATACCTTATGATCCATTAGATTTTGATACTCAAGTGGCAGGGAGCACCAGAGTTGTTTGTCTTCATATAAGCCAGCTAACTGAAAATCATTCTCACTCTTCCTTACTATATGAACAAATAATCTTCTAGCCATCTTAAACTTTGTGTAATAGGTGTAATTTAATTTGTAAGGTTATTAATCTAAACAGAATAATTAAATTAAAAGCTATTAAACACCTCTAGTGATTACAGAAGAAACATTAATAATTTATGAATCTACAAAGCATTAGTACACAGTGCTATCTATGACAGTGTTGCCATGGGCAACGATGTCAAAGTAAATAAAAGAACCAACCATGAACAAATGACTATCGGCATTTACATATATATATATATATATATTTTTGTAAAAGTTGGGAGCAGTCCTTCTTCAATACATGCTTTTAAAAACTGGATGTCTGTTTCCACTTGATTTAATTTTGTCTTATATTTTTTTTTTTGTCTTATATTTTTCCAAAATACGAAATTTTTTCTTCAACTCAGAACTCAACTTAAAAATTAATTCACCATAATTTCTTGTTTTATTATTGAACATGTTTCGGTGTACGTTCACCATCTTTAGCAAAACACACGATTAATTACAATTACCTTAACAAATGAATCTAATAGTTAAATTACATTTCAAAAACAATGAGTGAACAAGTTAACTAAGGTTACACTGACAGGTTAGGGGTTGTCAGTGTTGGCAAAACTAGCCAAAAAAAAGAAAAGGACGGAAGAAGACTCAGGATATTAGAAGCGCTGTTCATACTAGAAAAAGCTCCTAGAATGAACGATCAAAAAGGTAATTTTGCCAACCAGTTGCGCTTGTTTGGAAACCTAGGGCTAGTTTTGCCAACACTGACAACCCCTAACCTGTCAGTGTAACCTTAGTTAACTTGTTCACTCATTGTTTTTGAAATGTAATTTAACTATTAGATTCATTTGTTAAGGTAATTGTAATTAATCGTGTGTTTTGCTGAAGATGGTGAACGTACACCGAAACATGTTCAATAATAAAACAAGAAATTATGGTGAATTAATTTTTAAGTTGAGTTCTGAGTTGAAGAAAAAATTTCGTATTTTGGAAAAATATAAGACAAAATTAAATCAAGTGGAAACAGACATCCAGTTTTTAAAAGCATATATATATATATAAACATTATTAAATTTCTTCCCAACTTCTCTACGTATTATTTTTCGATACAGTTTTTCAAGATTTTGGATCTCACATTTCCATTTACTTGGTACTAAGTACAACAGTTCACCAAAAGATTTGTTCGTACAATCCATTTAATGATGAAAAAATTACAAATAAAAATACAGTCAAACGTTTCGGTCCTCATTGACCATCCTCAGGGTTGATAATTTTTTCATCATTAAATGGATTGTACGAACAAATCTTTTGGTGAACTGTTGTACTTAGTACCAAGTAAATGGAAATGTGAGATCCGAAATCTTGAAAAACTGTATCGAAAAATAATACATAGAGAAGTTGGGAAGAAATTTAATAATGTTTGTATAAACGAAGGTCTGCTACCAAGTTACACTAATATAATATATATATATATATATATATATATATATATATATATATATATATATATAATTAAAGTTACAGCTAGAGAACACAAGAAAAAGGACTAACACTCATGAATCTCGATAATTTCGGCGTCTTGCCGTCTTCAGGAGTGAAGAAAAAGAAAATAAAAAGGAGAAGGAATGAAGGAACTGTGACGTAAATGCGTCTACTGACCGATACAAACAACGATACAATGACACGCAGTGCAGCCACCTTACCATCGTGGGGACTCTATTTCCATAAATTTAAAATTTTTATGCAATATAATTTCTAATTTTAAGTGTAAACAGAACATGTAAACTCCTAGGAAACGTTTTCTTAAAATTATTTGTTTTGATAATTGATTTTTATATTAAAAGTATCTTCTCACCTAAGTTTCTTTTATTGTGTATTAATTCTTTTGCATAAATAAACTATGAAACAATTAGTAATTATGTTAATTTAATTATTATAATGTTACTCATTTGGTTATTTAGTCTAGGAATCTGGTTATTATTAAAAAGTGTTGAGTTATAAGTTTATGGACCCAAGAGGACGGTCTCTTGAAAAAGTTTTGGAAACACTGTACTAATCAAAGGCAAATCATTTAAACAAACACCATTATAAAACATACTTTAACCCAAATTCCCATTATATATAAAACATACACTCATTTTTAAAATCCCAAATATTATTCAGTTAATCAACCATTTTTTTCGAAATTACTTATAGCAACGTGGTAAAAACATAGGAAAGAATAATATAGTATTTTGAAATGTCATATTTAATTCCTTTTTCAGCTTTAGTACCATATATATATATATATATATAAACATATCATTTTCTTTTCATTTTTATTCAAGAATCGTTTTTATACAAAGCATACTATTTTATACAAATGATACTATTTCCACTAGATATTCTGATGATTAAGTAAGCCGTATCCGAAGATTATCTTCATCCATTTATTTCCATTTTTTGTTTCATTTGGCTTTAATCTGATTTGATCATCAGACAGACTAAGACATCTGGCTGATGACAGCTTGGAACTTGAGTGAAACAATATTTAAACGAGTTTATATATATGTTGTATTTTAGCTCAAAGTATAGTAATAATTACATATAATTTCTGTGATAAAATGGATAAACCAACAAAAGTCTCCACACAAATGAAGTTTTTATTCAACGCGTTTCGAACACTTTGTGTTCATCATCAGGAAGACACTATAATACAAATTAAATCTAATTAGTTACAAAAATTAGAGTGAAATAATAAAAAAATAAAAGTTCAATTAAGAGAATTCAAGACATACCCAAGGAAGTCACTTGACCAACCCGTCAGTACCACTTCCTTGGGTATGTCTTGAATTCTCTTAATTGAACTTTTATTTTTTTCTTATTTCACTCTAATTTTTGTAACTAATTAGATTTAATTTGTATTATAGTGTCTTCCTGATGATGAACACAAAGTGTTCGAAACGCGTTGAATAAAAACTTCATTTGTGTGGAGACTTTTGTTGGTTTATCCATTTCACCTCAGAATGAGTAAATACCACACAATTACGGATTGCACAAGTAATGATTTACATATAATTTGTTTTAATCATCAGATAGGCTATGATAACTGCCTGATGATTGCTTGGTATTTCAGGGAAACAGTATTTTTTAAACAAGTTTATTTATATGTTGTATTTTAACTCAAAGTATAGTAATAATTACATATAATTTGTTTTAATCATCAGATAGACTATGATAGCTGTCTGATGATTGCATCAGAAACAGGTAAACAGTATTTTTTAGACGAGTTTATTTATATGTTGTATTTTAGCACAAAGTATAGTAATAATTACATATAATTTGTTTTAATCATCAGATAACTGTCTGATGATTGCTTGGTATTTTAGGGAAACAGTATTTTTTAAACAAGTTTATTTATATGTACTATTTTAGCTCAAAGTATAGTATAATTACATATAATTTGTTTTAATCATCAGATAGGCTATGATAGCTGTCTGATGATTGCTTGGTATTTCAGGGAAACAGTATTTTTTAACCATGTTTATTTATATGTAGTATTTTAGCTCAAAGTATAGTAATAATTACATATTATTTGTTTTAATCATCAGATAGGCTATGATAACTGGCTGATGATTGCTTGGTATTTATTTCAGGGAAACAGTATTTTTTAAACATGTTTATTTATATGTAGTATTTTAGCTCAAATATAGTAATAATTACATATAATTTGTTTTAATCATCAGATAGGCTATGATAACTGTCTGATGATTGCTTGGTATTTATTTCAGGGAAACAGTATTTTTTAAACATGTTTTTTTAACTTCCTGCCTGAAAGTATTTCTTCTGAACGTATATTTATAATTTTCTTTAATCTGGTATATCATTAAACATGCTAAGCAATCAGGCAGATCATAGATTAGTATTTTAGGGGAACAGTATGTTTGAAAGATATTTATTTATATGTAGTATTTATTCAGAAATCATCAGATGTGCAAAGATATCCAACTCATAATAGCTTGGTACTTTTGTTATACTTGGAACTTTTATTATTGAAACCTTTTGTATTAATGTGTAGTATTTCTGCTCAAAATATTGACATAATTAGCTTGAATCTGATTTAATCATCAAACAGGCTATGCAAATCTGTCTGATGATAGGTACATCATGGGAACAGTATTTATTAAACATGTTTATTTATTGGAAATATCTTAGTTCAAAGTGTAGTCATAATTACCTATAATTTGATTAATTTTTTAAACATTTTTATCTATATGTAGTATTTTTGCTAAAATCATCAGATGGGCTATGATGTCTAACTGATGATAGCTTGGTACTTCATAGAATTTTTTTTGTTTCAACATGAATATTTATGTTTAGTATTTTCTGCTCAAAGTATCGTTTAATTGGTTTTCATCTGGTTTAATCATCAAACAAGCTAAGCAGTATGTCTGATGATAGCTTGGTTCTTCAGGGATACAGTAGTTTATAAACATGTTTATTTATATGTAGTATTTTAGCTAAAATCATCAGACAGGATAAGATATCTAACTGGTGATTGATTGGTAATTCATGACATTTTTATTTAAACATGTCTATTATTGTGTAGTATTTCTGCTCAATGTATTGTCATAATTGGCTTTAATCTGGTTTAATCATCAAACAAGCGAAGTAATCTGTCTGATGATTGCTTGGTTCTTCAGGGGAACAGTATTTTTTAAAAATGTTTATTTATTGGTAGTATCTTAGCTCAATGTGTAGTCATAATTACCATAATTTGATTAATTTTTTAAACATGTTTATTTATATGTAGTATTTTTCTAAAATCATCAGATATGCTAAGATATTTAAGTGATGATAGATTGGTACTTCATGGAACTTTTTTTTTTATTTTAACAAGTCTATTAATGTGTAGCATTTCTGCTCAATGTTTTTTTTTTTTTTTTTCCCACGGGTAGTAACCCTACCATAGGGGAGTTTATTATATTGTATATTAGAATGCTCCGCTTTTGGCATAACATACTTTTCTTACATATTGTTTACATATTTTATGACAATGTATATTATTCTAATTTACATGTATTTATATATATATTTTAAATTGATTAATATATGATATTATTATTTGTATTAGTTCTTGAACATTATTTCGTACACACGAAAAAGAAACTTTTTAAAGTGTATTATGATGTCTTCACTGATTAATTTATCCTTTTTCATCGGCTAGTCTTTTGCAGTGGACATCACTGTTTTGATCAATTCTGCTCTTGGTTGGTCCAGTGTTGGACAGTCGTATATCAGGTAGTCTACTGTTTGTAAATGGGTTCTTGTGCAGTCACAATGCCCGTTATTTTCTATTGAAAATCTATGCAGATACTTTTTAAATTTCCCATGTTCTGTTAAAAATTGTGTTAGTTGCCAGTTTGTATTGAGTTTTTTGTGTTTCATCCGGTGTTCTATTGTGGGGAAATATTCTTTTGTAATGAGTCCTGTTGTTGACATTTGCCATTGAGTGTCCCATTAGAGCTGACTTTTGGTTCTTGCCCAGTATTTTAAGTATGTGTATCTGCTCAAAGTATTGTCATAATTGGCTTTCATCTGGTTTAATCATCAAACAAGCTATGCAATCTGTCTGATGATAGCTTCGTTCTTCATCAGAAACAGGACTTTTTAAACATGTTTAATTATATTAAGTATTTCTGCTTAAAGTATACTCATAATTTGCTTTAATCTGATTTTATCATCAGACAGACTGTGATATCTGATTAATAGTTACCTGGTACTTCAGGGAAACAGTATTCTTTGAACATGTTTATTTATGTGTAGTATTTACGCTCAAAGTATTGTCATAATTGGCTTTAATCTAGTTTAATCATCAAACAAGCTATGCAATCTGTCTGATGATAGCTTCGTTCTTCATCAGAAACAGGACTTTTTAAACATGTTTAATTATATTAAGTATTTCTGCTTAAAGTATACTCATAATTTGCTTTAATCTGATTTTATCATCAGACAGACTGTGATATCTGATTAATAATTACCCGGTACTTCAGGGAAACAGTATTCTTTGAACACGTTTATTTATGTGTAGTATTTACGCTCAAAGTATTGTCATAATTGGCTTTAATCTAGTTTAATCATCAAACAAGCTATGCAATCAGTCTGATGATTATTAAGCACTTCATGAAAACATTATTTTTAAAACATATCTATTTAAACATAGGAAACATAATCAAACATATTTCAATATCTTTATAGTATCCATTTCTTCTGTTGGTTTTTTTATATGAGGAGTTATTTGAACTTATAATTTTCTGAATTTAAAGTACAGTCTAAAATGAAACATAACATTTTTGTTAACCCTCCAAATAAAGTATTAAACGTTAAGAATAGCCGATTGTTACACCTTTGGTTTTGGGAAAAATAATTTAAAAAGAAATAAAATATTGTATTTCAATTATAAAATATATGCATTTTTTAAAAAAAAATTGTTATTATTATTATTATATGTATACATTTTTATGATAGTTTTGGATCTATTTTTTTTTTTGTTTTCATTATATATAATGCGTAGTTTTCATGGTAAATCTTTTTTGGAGTTCATCAATCTTTATTAGTTTTTGACATCAATTTAGGAGACTCAATGTTTATTTGGATGTTAACTGAGAATAGTTGGTTATGGTATATTTAGGTTTGTTTAGCAAATCAAGATTTTTATAGCCTTCTGATGAATCTCCATTATATATAATGCGTAGTTTTCATGGTAAATCTTTTTTGGAGTTCATCAATCTTTATTAGTTTTTGACATCAATTTAGGTGACTCAATGTTTATTTGGATGTTAACTGAGAATAGTTGGTTATGGTATATTTAGGTTTGTTTGGCAAATCAAGATTTTTATAGCCTTCTGATGAATCTCCATTATATATAATGCGTAGTTTTCATGGTAAATCTTTTTTGGAGTTCATCAATCTTTATTAGTTTTTGACATCAATTTAGGTGACTCAATGTTTATTTGGATGTTAACTGAGAATAGTTGGTATATTTAGGTTTGTTTGGCCAAATCAAGATTTTTATAGCCTTCTGATGAATCTCCATTCTTCGCTCTATGGTAAGGTTAGGTTAAGTTTCAGTGCCAGTCCACAAGGGAACACACTTATGCCGAGCATTGGCCCTTTGTGATACCACACAATGAAGATTGATTCTACAGTGGGAGTCCTAAATTTTGCCTAACCCAAGTGTATTTAGAGTAGGGATCTTTAACGAGTACCTGACATCGTACAGGCTCGGGACCGACAGTTTAATGTCCTTCTTCGAGGGACGACGTGCTCAGATTTATTCACCTCCCGCGTGAATAAATCGAGGGCCAGGTGGGGATCGAACCCCGGTCCTATCAGTTCGGAGGCGAGCACGTAACCACTGAGCTAGCCTGTGACCCCCTTCTTCGCTCTAAACCTTTTTCATTTATTTATCTAGTCTTTTCTATTACGCCCCTAGTGGGGCCATGCAGCTCTCTCAATTGCTGTATTGGCTTTATATCCAAAGGTTTTTTTGAACCAAGGGCTATAAATGACACTGACCTTATATATAGTATTTTTTGCTAAAAATCATCAGATAGGCTAGGACCGAGGTTCTTTAAGTGGGTTCTGTGGAACCAAGGGGTTCCTTACCAGACTGTCTGAAGTTCCACCAAAAACATTAAAAAAAAATTTTTTTGTTTTTTTAGTAGGTATGGATTTATTCAGTGTTTCTTATTAATTATGAAACCAAATAATGTGTATATCTATTTTTTTCCATCCAAAGTAGTTCTTCTACTTGGATGGAGTTTTTATTGCGGAGTTTTTGACATGAATTTAGGAGATTCAATATTTATTTGGATGTTAACTGAGAATAGTTGGTCATGGTATATTTAGGTTTGTTTGGACAATCAAGATGTTGATAGCCTTCTGATCATTCTCCTTTCTTTGCTCTAAACCTTTTTCATTTATTTATCTAGTCTTTTCTATTCCGCCCCTATTGGGGGCCATGCAGCTCTCTCAATTGCTGTATTGGCTTTATATCCACAGGTTTTTTTGAACCAAGGGCTATAAATGACAGTGACCTTATATGTAGTATTTTTGCTAAAAATCATCAGATAAGCTAGGACCGAGGTTCCTAAAGTGGGTTCCGTGGAACCCAGGGGTTCCTTGCCAGACTGTCTGGAGTTCCACCAAAAACATTTAGAAAATTTTTTTTTTGTTTTTTTAGTAGGTATGGATTTATTCAGTGCTTCTTATGAATTATGAAACCGAATAATGTGTAAGTAGTTCTTCTACTTCGATGGAGTTTATTGCAGGAGTTTTTGACATCAATTTAGGAGATTCAATGTTTATTTGGATGATAACTGAAAATCTTTGGTCATGGGATATGTAGGTTTGTTTGGCAGATCAAGATTTTTTTAGCTTTTGATGCTTCTCTTTTCTTCTTAGTTAAACCTAATGCTAAACCTTTTATTGTAAGTTCTATTCTTCATTTATTTATTTATTCTTTCCTATTCTGCTCCTAGTGGGGCCATGCAGCTCTACCAATAGCTGTATTGGCTTTATATCCACAGGTTCTCTGAACCAGGGGCTAAAAAGGCCACTGAATTTATTTTTTTTTTTAATTTTAATAGAGTAGTTAGGCCATGAAATGCATTTACGTATTCGTGTCGGACTCTCAGCAAGCCGGAATACCGACTAAAACACCACCAATCTACTTTCAAAAACTAGTCCCTTTCTTGCTCCCTGGAACTAGAAAAAAGAAACGATGGAAGGTGTGGGAGTTCACCTGGAAAAAAAATACCAGTCGCCACACCGGTCAACCAACACCCACTCTATCAGAGAATGAACGATCAGATCTTCTTATTGCCGTCATTTTTTTCCATCTATTCCAACTGGTGGAACTTCCCTGCAAGACTCTAGTAGATAAATCAGCTAGAAGCCTCTTGGTCAGTCCCATTGCCAGAAGGTAATCGGCGGAACACTTAGTCCAAATTCCACGCCACGATATGATACAAGAGGAAAAGGTGATATTTCCTCTAGGGACACTGAATCTCACCATGAAGGATTCTATCACTGCCTCATTTGTACCATAGTAATCAGACTTTTACTCGTGCGCAGCATTCAATGAGGATGAAGCTGACACGACTTGTGCATCAATTACTACCACGTTATCATCTTTATGACACACAAGGTCTGGTTTTCTCTAACCACCTCTAACCACTATGGGAACAGCCCTCCATTCCCTGGGAGTGATGCCATCTAAACCGTCTCAGAACTAGTGCGCTTGGTTTCCCTCTCTTATCTCTCCTCAAAATGGTTCAAACTGATAATTAGATACTGTAAGTGTGTTCTTTTGATTTCTCTATATTTCGTTTTCTATATTGAATTATATATATATATATATATATATATATATATATATATATATATATATATATATATATATATATATATATTGGTATACTTTGGGAGCAGACCTTCTTTTAAACATACCTCATTAAATATCTTGCCAACATTAAGTTTAGTATGTTTCCTACATACCTTTTCAAGATATCTTGAAACATACTAAACTTAATGTTGGCAAGATATCTAATGAGGTATATATATATGTGATGTAATTTTTTTGAGGGTTAAGCTCTAATGATTTCAAACTAGTCCTTTTGCCGACGTCTCGACATTTATTTAAGTCATCTTTAGGGCTACAACATAATTGTTTTACAATTAGCTGTATTGTAGATACTGTATGTAGATGACATAAATATATGTCGAAGCATCGGAAAAAGGACTAGTTTCAAAGCTAATTTTAAAACAATTATGTTGTAGCCCTGAAGATGACATATATATATATATATAGAAACTTGTCACAATCTTCTTTAATTTGTGGTGAGTTACCTGAATATATATATATATATATATATATATATATATATATATATATATATATATATATATGTCGAAATGTCGGCAAAAGGACTATTATCAAATCATTCGACCTCAAGCCTCAAAAAAATTACATCATATAAATGTAAACCCAACAGTTGGGTTTTTGACTCTGACGAAGACCGCTTGTTACGGTTGAAAGATCTTAGTCTTGATTTCCCATTTCTTATTGTGGTTTTATCATTGATTGTTATTTCACGTGTTTATGTGAAACCTTTTTATCAATATATATATATATATATATCGATTATTTATATTATTAATTATGATAAATAAGTTCGTACGTTTAGTTATGTAGCTGCAAGTATTCTAGATAATGAATGATATGATTAATTTATTAAAAATAAGGAAAACAAAAGTTAATTTTAAATGTTGGTCTTTGAGTGATAAGATAATAATTGATATAAAGCCAGTTTTTCAGGATTGAACAGCGTTTTATGATTATAAATAACTCTTTTAAATTTTACTCAAAAAAATAATGAATAACATTTTTCTTTAATTGCTTCATTAGGATAGAGAATTCTCTTTCTTTTTATTAATTAATAAGCAATTACATATTATTTTTTTTCAACTTTTTTTTACATCGATTACAGTTTATTTATTTTGAGTATACTCAGGGTTATATTGTAATTTAGCTAAAGGTAGGATGCAATTGGAATATTTTTCTATTTTGTTATAATCATAGGTAAGCCTGTATTATAACTGATATTCCTATTTTAACAAGTTAATCGTTTAATTACAACTTGGAATAAACATCGGATCTTCCCTGTGTTTCATTACTCTGCGTGTCACACTATTACTGATTTTGAACTCGTATTGCGTCTAGATTGGAAAATCTTTCCCATTCATAAATAGTTTTACATAACAAAATTTCTCTTAAAATTTGTGTTAGTCAAACTGGTAAATCATTAAAGAGCTTTAATCTTTAGAGAGAAATATGAAAAAAAAGAGTAAGATCATTCTACGGTAACAATGGGTCATCGTCTGAGTCAATAGTTCAACTGGAACACCAGATGCAAAAACATCATTGTGAGTAATTGAGTGGAAACTCAATGTTATTGAAGACAAGAAAAGTGATATATATATATATATTGAAAAAGACGAGCCAATCACTGTTGCGTATCATTTTGGACACTTCTTATTGGTTGTGGGTGTTTTTTCGTTGTACACGAACAACCAATAAGAAGTGTCCAAAATGATACGCAACAGTGATTGGCTCGTCTTTTTCAATATCTAATCTGGCATTATAGCATATATATATATATATATATATATATATATATATATATGTAAGAAGACGCCGAAATTATCGAGATTCGTGAGTGTTTGTTCTTTTTCTTGTGTTCTGTAGCTGTAAGTTTAATTTTATATATATATATATATATGTGTGTGTGTGTGTGTGTGTGTGTGTGTGTTTGTGGGATTAAATTTTCTGCCCACTTTTGTCTTTATCAGTTTTCTGGATTTCTTTTCCAAATCTCGTAGTCTTACTTTGATTTCTCTAGGAACTAGGTGTATTAACTCACCATATGATATGTCCATTTTTTTATTGTTACCGATCTACAGGGTGATTTTTGAACATATATACATACTATTTTAAAACTATTTAACAATTTTTTAACAAAAACTAAATTCTAACACTCAACTAACAAAACAGAAATATAAACATTAAAACTGGCAGGTTTTATGTTTATATATATATATATATATATATATATATATGTGTTGACTGTCGTCCCTCCGTCAATTCACTTCTTCTTCTGAGGACGACTGCCATTACGGTCGAAATATTGAAAATGAGTCTATTGTTATGTTTCAGTCTATGTGTCACTGTTTATTTTAAGTATATATATATATATGTTTTATCAGTGATTTTACAGAAGGAGTCCTAAATTTTGCCTCTCTCATGTATATTTAACGTTGGTATCTTTAACAAGTGCCTAACATCGTATTGGCTCGGTCCAACGGCTTAACGTCCACTCCTATGGACTATCTATTCAGATTTATTCACCTCTTGTGTGAATAAATTTTTCAATTGGTATTACTAATTTTTCGACATGTTTCAGTGATTGTTCATCATTTTCATTATATAAAACTAAATTGAAGTCTATAAAACACTACTTTTACGGTCTACAGTCTCGTAGACAATCTTCAGGCTATGCATACGACTAAAGTATAATGTAAATTATTAAATCTAATGTTAAATCGTTTGAGAGTCAATTCACAATTTGGACTATTTTTTATTGGGGGTTTAGACATCTGATAAGAAGATTGTGTTTTGAGGATGTGAGGGGGGGGGGGGTCGTTTCAGGTCTGTAGTAGGTTTTAACTGAAATATATAATAATATATATATATATATATATATATATATATATATAGTAATTAAATGAAACGGTCCAACGGAATTTTACATAAAAAACAATTAAAAAAAAGATAGCACACAGATAGACGCAGGAATAACTCACAACTATATTTCGACCATCGTCGTCATCAGAAAGCGAAGTATCCCGCAGAAAGACAGAGTCGCCGCTTTGTCTTCCTGCGGGACTCTTCGCCTTCTGATGACGACGATAGTCGAAATATAGAAGTGAGTTATTCCTGTGTCTATCTGTGTGCTATCTTTTTTTAATTGGTTTACATATATATATATAAAACTTTAGCTTATCGGGACTCTGTCAGTTCTTCAGGTTCAAATTAAACTCTCATTGCCAACTTTTCGTTTTTTATTTAAAACCTTTTTCATAGGGAGAAGTATAAATTTTGAAACAGAAAAACTAAGTATTACATTACAAATTATTTAACAAAGAAAAATAGTATGTGAATTTATACTTCTTCCTATGAAAAAGGTTTTAAATAAACACCGAAACGTTGGCAATGAGAGTTTAATTTGAACCTGAAGAACTGACCGAGTCCCGTTAAACTTTTGTTTTGTATATATATATATACATATCATGATTTCTTTTCTTGACCCAATATTTATATGATGTAATTTTTTTGAGGGTTGAGGTCGAATGATTTGAAACTAATCCTTTTGCCGACGTTTTGACAAATATTTATGTCATCTTCAGGGCTACAACATGATTGTTTTACAATTAGCACTACTATTACTGCTATTTGATTATTTATTACATTTTGATATCTACAGTTACTTCCAGTTTCCCCTTTGTTACTTTGTTACTTACATAAGTCCTCTTATATTATATAAATACTTATATAAATTCCTCTTTCTTACCGAACATATTAAAATGTAATAAATAACCAAAATAGTAGTAATAGTAGTGCTAATTGTAAAGCCCTGAAGATTCATGTTGTAGCCCTGAAGATGACTTAATATACGTCGAAACGTCAGCAAAGGACTAGTTTAAAATCATTGGACCTCAACCCTCAAAAAAATTACATATATATATTATATATATATATATATATATATATTGTATGTAAACAGTAAGAAATCAGTCCACAAAGAACAACAAACTATTCAGAGTAAGCTTTGAGTACACAGTGTGCCTTTCTATCTCTAATTTTCATTTGAATCTTTCATCAGGACAGAAGACATAGGGATACTAAGTGGACTTTTGACTCAATGTTAGGTAACCAACAGTGTTGACACAAGGGGCACAGTTCAAGAAAAATAAGAAAAAACAAAATTCTCATATATTAATATTGAGAATATTAGAATACATATAGATACATATATTCTATAAATAAAGAAAAAACCGATATCCAATGAAATTAAATAATCTAGCAAAATAATGAACAATGAAAACAAAAAGAAAATTTATTTTTTGATATCATATATCCACTATTAAAACTTAAAATAATTCATATTTATTTAAAGGTCATTATTTAATAACATAATCAGTTCTATCATATTTTTTTGGTATATGTCCTGCATTTGTGGACCAATAATCAGATATTTTTGCTAATTACTAAATATTTCCTATATTGCCCTGCTCGTAAACAATCATTAATAAAATATTAATATTATTTTGATAATAAACCATATTGGAAATCTTCTCTTCTCTATAATAGATTTTAAAAAAAATATATATAATTTCGTTCAAAGGATAATTGGAAGTATAATTGAAAATTTACTAAATTTAAATCTAAAATATTTGATGAATGTAGTTGCTGATGATGCTCTAAGATGTAATATTTGATGAAGTTTTTTTATATTACACCATAGAATGGTTTAATTCATAGAAATATATATATATATATAAATAAATTTTAACAAATAGGAAAGAACACAGAATGCCACTACAGAGAATTCACTTCGATAATTCGACATCTGTCGTTATCTGGAAGAAGTACGAAGTAGTCGAGTTATAAATATATATATATATGGGAAGTCTTGTTTTCCCATTTTCATATTGTGGTTTGATCAATATATATATATATATATATATATATATATATATATATATATATATATATATTCACTAAAAATTCGAAAAAAAACGGTCCAAACTTGACGCAAATCAGTTCAAAAATGAAGAAAAGCAACAAACACAGAAAGAGACACAGTCAGTCGGTTTCCTGCCGTTGTGTTACCGGCGTGCTTGGTCGCCCATTCTCTTTTCTCCTGACGACGGATTATCCGAAAATTTCAGTTTGTAAGTCTGTCACTTTCTCTGTGCGTTGCTTTTCTTCATTTTTAAACTCATATATATATATTATGTGTGTGTGTGTTCATTTATATATTTATAACTCGACTACTTCTCACTTCTTCCAGATGATGACAGATGTCGAAATATCGAAGTGAGTTCTGTTGTGGCATTCCTGCGCTTTCACCCTTTTAAAATACTATTCTTCCCTCACACTCTTCTAAACTCCTCACCTAATGTTTTCTGCATCAATTTTTCAGTTGGGTTTTTGACTCTGACAATGACCACTTGTTACGGTTGAAAGATCTTAATCTTGTGTTCCCATTTTCATATTGTGGTTTGAGCATTGATTGTTATTACATGTGTTTATGTGAAATCTTTATATATATTAAGATATCTTAATGATATATTAAATATATGTATATATATTTATATATATAATAAATATATATATATATAGATTAAATATATATAAATCTTTATTATATATATATATATATATTTTGAGGAAACTTCCCTCCACTCAAAGAGAAATAGTCAGGAGGCTGGAAAGGACAAGTATTAAAGTCGTGAATGATGAAGCTGCCGTTTATTTTAATTAAATATGTTTAAATGAGAATCTGCTGCCAACTTATACTATTATATATATATGAATTAAACACCACAATAAACAAACATAAATTAATTACAATGCTCTAAGGCCTTTCGTTACAACATCATCAGAGTTCTAAATGAATCAAACAAAAAATATAATAACCAGTTAACCTGGCTGATCAAAGTCTTCAGGATTGCTGGCATCCCTGTCTGAATTTAATGTTCCTAAAATTGAAGGAGCCTTGATCTGCTTACTTATTTCTTTTATTAATATTTCATCTAGTTCATTAGCTGTCTGATGATGTTGTAACGAATGGCCTTAGAGCATTGTAATTATTTATATTTGTTTATTGTTGTGTTTAATTCATATATTATATCAAGAGTTATTGTTGATTATTAATTTTTATATACATATATGTATATATGTCTATATATGTATGTATATATGTACATATGTACATATGTTGCCGCTCTACCTTCCTGCAGGACTCTTCGCCTTCTGATAGCGACAATGGTTGAAATATAAAAGTGGATTATTCCTGTATCTATCTGTGTTGTATCTTTGTCAAGATACAACTTTGACTGTACACACTTTGATTATATCCTGCTTAAGAATTCTAAATACCTCATTTGAAATACATTAATTATCCAATGACTTAATTGGAATTCACACCTAATTATTAGAATTGAGCATCCTAGAATGATATATTATATAATGCTCAACTAGATCAAAATTTCATATATTCTTAATGAAATTTTATTTTCTGTGATTAAATTTGCACATTATTTGTTATAATTGGCAATATATAACATTGAATAGAGCATACACTGCTTCGAACGATACTATTTGCATTATAATTGCATACAACATTGACTATACACACTTTGATTATACCCTGCTCAAGAATTCCGAATACCTATGATTTAATTGTACTTTCAAACCTAATTATTAGAATTCAGCATCATAGAATGATAATATATATCTTGCACATCTGGATCACAATTTCATTTCTCTTTATTAAAAATTCATACTTTGTAATTAAATTTGCACATTATCTGTTATAGTTGGCAGTATATAACATTGAATAGAGCATACTATGCTTGGAATGATATATTTCCATTATAATTGTATACAAGTTTGACTGCATACACTTTGATTATATCATGCTTAAGAATTCCAAATGCTTCAGTTGAAAATCAGTAATTTAACCAATGATTAATTGAAATTTTACACCTAATTATTAGAATTCAGCATTATAGAAAGATTTATTTATATTGCACATCTGGATGACAATTTCATTTCTCTTTATTGAAATTCATACTTTGTAATTAAATTTGCACATTATCTGTTATAGTTGGCAGTATAAACATTGAATAGAGCATACTATGCATGGAATGATAATTTCCATTATAATTGTATACAAGTTTGACTGATACACTTTGATTATATCATGCTTAAGAATTCCAAATGCTTCAGTTGAAAACATTAATTTAACCAATGAGTTAATTGAAATTTACACCTAATTATTAGAATTCAGCATTATAGAAAGATTTATGTTATATTGCACATCTGGATGACAATTTCATTTCTCTTTATTGAAAATTCATACTTTGTAATTAAATTTGCACATTATCTGTTATAGTTGGCAGTATATAACATTGAATAGAGCATACTATGCTTGGAATGATATATTTCCATTATAATTGTATAGAAGTTTGACTGCATACACTTTGATTATATCATGCTTAAGAATTCCAAATGCTTTAGTTGAAAAACATTAATTTAACCAATGAGTTAATTGAAATTGTACACCTAATTATTAGAATTCAGCATTATAGAAAGATTTATGTTATATTGCACATCTGGATGACAATTTCATTTCTCTTTATTGAAATTTCATACTTTGTAATTAAATTTGCACTTTATCTGTTATAGTTGGAAGTATATAACATTGAATAGAGCATACTATGCATGGAATGATATATTTCCATTATAATTGTATACAAGTTTGACTGCATACACTTTGATTATATCATGCTTAAGAATTCCAAATGCTTTAGTTGAAAAACATTAATTTAACCAATGAGTTAATTGAAATTGTACACCTAATTATTAGAATTCAGCATTATAGAAAGATTTATGTTATATTGCACATCTGGATGACAATTTCATTTCTCTTTATTGAAATTTCATACTTTGTAATTAAATTTGCACATTATCTGTTATATTTCGCAGTATATAACATTGAATAGAGCATACTATGCATGGAATGATATATTTCCATTATAATTGTATACAAGTTTGACTGCATACACTTTGATTATATCATGCTTAAGAATTTCAAATGCTTTAGTTGAAAAACATTAATTTAACCAATGAGTTAATTGAAATTTTACACCTAATTATTAGAATTCAGCATTATAGAAAGATTTATGTTATATTGCACATCTGGATCACAATTTCATTTCTCTTTATTGAAAATTCATACTTTGTAATTAAATTTGCACATTATCTGTTATAGTTGGCAGTATATAACATTGAATAGAGCATACTATGCATGGAATGATATATTTCCATTATAATTGTATACAAGTTTGACTGCATACACTTTGATTATATCATGCTTAAGAATTCCAAATGCTTCAGTTGAAAATCATTAATTTAACCAATGAGTTAATTGAAATTTTACACCTAATTATTAGAATTCAGCATTATAGAAAGATTTATGTTATATTGCACAACTGGATGACAATTTCATTTCTCTTTATTGAAATTTCATACTTTGTAATTAAATTTGCACATTATCTGTTATAGTTGGCAGTATATAACATTGAATAGAGCATACTATGCTTGGAAAGATATATTTCCATTATAATTGTATACAAGTTTGACTCCATACACTTTGATTATATCATGCTTAACAATTCCAAATGCTTTAGTTGAAAAACATTAATTTAAGCAATGAGTTAATTGAAATTTTACACCTAATTATTAGAATTCAGCATTATAGAAAGATTTATGTTATATTGCACATCTGGATCACAATTTCATTTCTCTTTATTGAAAATTCATACTTTGTAATTAAATTTGCACATTATCTGTTATAGTTGGAAGTATATAACATTGAATAGAGCATACTATGCATGGAATGATATATTTCCATTATAATTGTATACAAGTTTGACTGCATACACTTTGATTATATCATGCTTAAGAATTCCAAATACCTAAGTTGACATAACATAATTCACCTATGACATAATTGGAATTCACACCTAATTATTAGAATAGAGCATCATAAAATTATATATTATATAATGCTCAACTAGATCAAAATTTCAGATATTCTTATTGAAATTTTATTTTCTGTGATTAAATTTGCACATTATTTGTTATAATTGGCAATGTATAACATTGAATAGAGCATGTTCTTCTTCGAACGATACTATTTGCATTATAATTGCATACAACATTGACTATACACAATTTGATTATACCCTGCTCAAGAATTCCGAATACCTATGATTTAATTGTACATTCAGACCAAATTAATTGTAATATTTTTAATTGTAATATTCAGAATGATATATGATATATTGCACATCTGGATGACAATTTCATTTCTCTTTATTGAAATTTCATATTTTGTAATTAAATTTGCACATTATCTGTTATATTTGGCAGTATATAACATTGAATAGAGTATACTATGCATTGAACGATACTATTTGCATTATAATTGCATACAACCTTGACTGTATACACTTTGATTATATCATGCTAAAGAATTCCAAAGGCTTCAGTTAAAAAACATTAATTTAACCAATGAGTTAATTGAAATTTTACTTCTAATTATTAGAATTGAGTTTCATAGAATAATATAATATATATTTCTCAAAGAGATCAAAATTTCATATATTCTTATAGAAATTTTATTTTCTCGGATTAAATTTGCACATTATTTGTTATAATTTGCAGTATATAACATTGAATAGAGCATGCTCTGCATCGAACGATACTATTTGCATTATAATTCCATAAAACTTTGACTATACACACTTTTATTATACCCTGCTCAAGAATTCCGAATACATATGACTTAATTGTACTTTCAGACTAATTTAATTGCAATATTTTTAATTGTAATATTCAGAATGATATAGGATATATTGCACATCTGGATGACAATTTAATTTCTCTTTATTGAAATTTCATATTTTGTAATTAAATTTGCACATTATCTGTTACAGTTGGCGGTATATAACATTGAATAGAGCATACTATGCATTGAATGATACTCTTTCCATTATAATTGCATACAACTTTGACTATACACTTTGATTATATCATGCTTAAAAATTTCAAATACCTCAGTTGAAATACATTAATTAACCAATGATTTAATTGAAATTTTACACCTAAATAATAGATTTCAGCATCATAGAATGATTTATGTTATATTGCACATTTGGATGACAATTTCATTTCTCTTTATTGACATTTCATATTTTGTGATTAATTTTGCACATCAACCGTTATAATTGGCAATATATAACCTGGAATATAGTATAATCTGCTTCGAACTATACTATTTCCATTATAATTGCATACAACTTTGACTGTATACACTTTGATTATATCCTCCTTAAGAATTCCAAATACTTAAGTTGACATAACTTAATTCACCTATGACATAATTGGAATTCACACCTAATTATTAGAATAGAGCATCATAAAATTATATATTATATAATGCTCAACTAGATCAAATCTTCATATATTCTTATTGAAATTTTATTTTCTATAATTAAATTTGCACATTATTTGTTATAATTGGCAATATATAACATTGAAGAGAGCATGCTCTACTTCGAACGACACTATATGAATTATAATTGCATACAACTTTGACTATACACACTTTGATTATACCCTGCTCAAGAATTCCGAATATATGATTTAATTGTACTTTCAGACCTAATTATTAGAATTCAGTACCATAGAATGATATTATATATATAGCACATCTGGATCACAATTTCATTTCTCTTTATTCAAATTTCATATTTTGTAATTAAATTTGAACATTATCTGTTACAGTTGGCGGTATATAACATTGAATAGAGCATACTATGCATTGAATGGTACTATTTCCATTATAATTGCATACAACTTTGACTATACACTTTGATTATATCATGCTTAAAAATTTCAAATACCTCAGTTGAAATACATTAACTAACCAATGATTTAATTGAAATTTTACACCTAAATAATAGAATTCAGCATCATAGAATGATTTATGTTATATTGCACATCTGGATGACAATTTCATTTCTCCTTATTGAAATTTCATATTTTCTAATTAATTTTGCACATCAACCGTTATAATTGGCAATATATAACATGGAACAGGGTAGAATCTACTTCGAACGATATTATTTGCATTATAATTGTATACAAGTTTGACTGTATACACTTTGATTATATCCTCCATAAGAATCCCAAATACCTAAGTTGACATAACTTAATTCACCTATGACATAATTGGAATTCACACCTAATTATTAGAATAGAGCATCATAAAATTATATATTATATAATGCTCAACTAGATCAAATCTTCATATATTCTTATTGAAATTTTATTTTCTATAATTAAATTTGCACATTATTTGTTATAATTGGCAATATATAACATTGAATAGAGCATGCTCTGCTTCGAACGACACTATATGAATTATAATTGCATACAACTTTGACTATACACACTTTGATTATACCCTGCTCAAGAATTCCGAATACCTCAGTAGAAAACTATACTTTTCTTAACATATGATTTAATATTACTTTCAGACCTAATTATTAGAATTCAGCATCATAGAAAGATATTATATATATTGCACATCTGGATGACAATTTCATTTCTCTTTATTGAAATTTCATATTTTGTAATTAAATTTGAACTTTATCTGTTATAGTTGGCAGTATATAACATTGAATAGAGTATACTATGCATTGAATGATACTATTTGCATTATAATTGCATACAACTTTGACTGTACACACTTTGATTATATCATGCTTAAGAATTCCAAATACCTCAGTTGAAATACATTAATTTAACCAATGACTTAATTGAAGTTTTACACCTAATTATTAGAATTCAGCATCATCGAATGATATTATATATATTGCACATCTGGATCACAATTTCATTTCTCTTTACTAATATTTCATATTTTGTAATTAAATTTGCACATTATCTGTCATAATTGGCAATATATAACATTGAATAGAGCATGATCTGCTTGAACGATACTATTTGCATTATAATTGCATACAACTTTGATTTTATACACTTTGATTATATCCTGCTTAAGAATTCCGAATACCTCAGAAGAAAATTATACTTTGATTAACATATGATTTAATTGTAAAATCATACCTAATTATTAGAATTGAGCAATATATATTGATATTTTATATTTGCTCATCTAGATCAAAATTTCATATATTTTTCTTGAAATTTTATTTTAGTTATTAAATTTGCACATCGTATGTTATAATTGGCAATATATAAAACCTATAATGAACCATACACTTTCTTTAATTATAATTGCATCCAACTCTGATTTTATAAACATATCTATTCCTTAAGAATTGAAATATTTTAGTTAAAATTATATCTTAATTAACATTTTCCCTAATTAAGATTACATACTCAATAATTCATATTGTGCATCTTCCAATTATGTTTGCACATTATTAAATACATATTAATTGCTCATCCTGTAATTATATTTGCACATTATTATGATATTAATTATAAAATCCTTAATTAGTATTTTACATACTCGAATAAGTATCCTGTAATTAGTACCTTAATTTGAATGGGCATATTTGTAACACCAAAATTGCAAATTCCCTCTTTAGAGATTCAAAACGTTGCTTAGATTTGCTAATCTACATCACAAATTAGCACATTTTTAAAATGAATAGCACTTTGTTTAATTATAAACTCGTAAACTGTAATTAGATTTGCAAACTTAGAGCATAAGAATTTCACATACATTGATATGAATCTAATAGAACCTAATTGGAATCAAACATCCTCTAATTAAATTTATAGACTCATTAGATTTGCATCGCTTAATTAGATTTGGAAATTTATAGCACAAGAATTGCACATATTGTAATATGTCTCATTTAATCTAATTCGACTTACACATACCTTAATTAGATTTACACAACTCTTAGATTATACACCCTTTAATTAGATTTACAAAACCCTTAAATGATACATCCCCTAATTGGATTTGCAAACTATTAGGACAAGAATTGCATATACTCTAATAAGTTCTGATTTAACCTAATTCGAATTACACATCCCCTAATTAGATTTACACAACTCTTAGATTATACACCCTTTAATTAGATTTACAAAACCCTTAAATGATACATCCCCTAATTGGATTTGCAAACTATTGGCACAAGAATTGCATATACTCTAATAAGTTATTATTTAACCTAATTCGAATTACACATCCCCTAATTAGATTTACACAACTCTTAGATTATACACCCTTTAATTAGATTTACAAAACCCTTAAATGATACATCCCCTAAGTGGATTTGCAAACTATTGGCACAAGAATTGCATATACTCTAATAAGTTATTATTTAACCTAATTCGAATTACACATCCCCTAATTAGATTTACACAACTCTTAGATTGTACACCCTTTAATTAGATTTACAAAACCCTTAAATGATACATCCCCTAATTGGATTTGCAAACTATTAGCACAAGAATTGCATATACTCTAATAAGTTCTGATTTAACCTAATTCGAATTACACATCCCCTAATTAGATTTACACAACTCTTAGATTATACACCCTTTAATTAGATTTAAAAAACCCTTAAATGATACATCCTCTAATTGGATTTGCAAACTATTAGCACAAGAATTGCATATACTCTAATAAGTTCTGATTTAACCTAATTCGAATTACACATCCCCTAATTAGATTTACACAACTCTTAGATTATACACCCTTTAATTAGATTTACAAAACCCTTAAATGATACATCCCCTAATTGGATTTGCAAACTATTGGCACAAGAATTGCATATACTCTAATAAGTTCTCATTTAACCTAATTCAAATTACACATCCCCTAATTAGATTTACATAACACATAGGTTATACATTCTCTAATTAAATTTGAAGACCATTAAATTATACATTTTCTAATTAAATTTGAACACCATTATAATATACATTCTCTAATTAAATTTGAACACCATTATAATATACATTCTCTAATTATATTTGAACACCATTAGATTATACATTCTCTAATTAGATTTTCACAACCATTAGATTATACATTCTCTAATTAGATTTTAACAACCATTATATTATACGTTCTCTAATTAGATTTACACAACACGTAAGGTTATATATTCTGTAATTAGATTTACACAATCATTAGATATACATTCCCTAATTAGATTTACACGAAACTTAGATTATAAATTCTCTAATTAGATTTTCACAACCATTAGATTATACATTCTCTAATTAGATTTACACAACTATTAGATTATACATTCTCTAATTAGATTTACACAACTATTAGATTATACATTCTCTAATTAGATTTACACAACTATTAGATAATACATTCTCTAATTAGATTTACACAACTATTAGATTATACATTCTCTAATTAGATTTACACAACTATTAGATAATACATTCTCTAATTAGATTTACACAACTATTAGATAATACATTCTCTAATTAGATTTACACAACTATTAGATAATACATTCCTCTAATTAGATATACACGAAACTATTAGATTATAACATTCTCTAATTAGATTTATCACAACTATTAGATTATACATTCTCTAATTAGATTTACACAACTATTAGATTATATACATTCTCTAATTAGATTTACACAACTATTAGATTCTACATTCTCTAATTAGATTTACACAACTATTAGATTATACATTCTCTAATTAGATTTACACAACTATTAGATTATACATTCTCTAATTAGATTTACACAACTATTAGATTATACATTCTCTAATTAGATTTACACAACTATTAGATAATACATTCTCTAATTAGATTTACACAACTATTAGATATACATTCTCTAATTAGATATTACACAACTATTAGATTATACATTCTCTAATTAGATTTACACAACTATTAGATTATACATTCTCTAATTAGATTTACACAACTATTAGATAATACATTCTCTAATTAGATTTACACAACTATTAGATTATACATTCTCTAATTAGATTTACACAAAACATAGATTATACATTCTCTAATTAGATTTACACAACTATTAGATTATACATTCTCTAATTAGATTTACACAAAACATAGATTATA
This sequence comes from Hermatobates lingyangjiaoensis, assembly GCA_026182355.1. Lineage (NCBI taxonomy): Eukaryota > Metazoa > Arthropoda > Insecta > Hemiptera > Hermatobatidae > Hermatobates > Hermatobates lingyangjiaoensis. The sequence continues at coordinate 49,235 of JAPFBL010000932.1, read as the reverse complement.
CATTCTCTAATTAGATTTACACAACTATTAGATTATACATTCTCTAATTAGATTTACACAACTATTAGATTATACATTCTCTAATTAGATTTACACAAAACTTAGATTATACATTCTCTAATTAGATTTACACAACTATTAGATTATACATTCTCTAATTAGATTTACACAACTATTAGATTATACATTCTCTAATTAGATTTACACAACCATTAGAATATACATGCTCTAATTAGATTTACACAACTATTAGATTATACACCCTTTAATTAGATTTACACTCCCTTAAATGATACATCCCCTAATTGGATTTGCAAGTTATTAGCACAAGAATTGCATATACACTAATATGCACCTCATTCTGCGTAATTCGATTTACACATCTCCTAATTAGATTTACACAACCATTAGATTATACATTCTCTGTTTAAATTTATACACCCTTAGATTATTCATCCTTTGATTCGATTTGCAAATTTTAAGGCACAATAATTGCACTTACTTTAATATGTATCACATTTAATCTATTTCAAATTATATATCTCCTAATTAGAATTATAAAACACTTAGATTATGCATCCACTAATTAAATTTACATACCTTTTAAATTATACATTACCTAATCAAATTTAAACAATTCGAAATAATAAATGCATATCTCGATTTAAATTTACTGATTTATAACATATTACTGAATGCTCTAATAAAATTCGCATATCCTTTGCAAAATTGCAAAACTATTATCACCTGGGGATGTACATTGACAAACCACGTGGAATCTACATAAAGACTGAAACAACAAGACATATTGAGACAATGATATAAGATGCTATCTAGACTTCTCGATAAAAGATGAAATCTGACTTTACACAATACAATATACTATATACTACAATACCTAATCCAATTTGGACTTACAGAGTCAACATCTGGGGACCAGCCAAGCATACAAACATCCAAAGAATACAAACAGCCCAATCCATAATTCTCGAAAACTTGTAGAAACTCCCTTTTATGTTACTAATGATACAATTCATAACAGTTTAAAAATTCCTTTTATCCACCCGGAAATCCGATCACGATACCGCAAAGTTCATGAATCTTTACCCTCCAACCTAAACCTTTTAAATTCATGCATTTCATCATTACCACAGAGGTTAGTATTATTAATATTAAACATATAATCTACCGTCATACCTTGTACATTACTGCCGTAGCTGTCGGACCGGTTTCGGGTGTCACCGATCTTCAACACGAACTGATCTAATGAATCCTACCTATCTGTTTTTTTGAAACCCTTTAATTCAGCAATTATCATCTCGCCAGATTCCTACCAACCCAACCAGAAGGCTAAAAAGATGTTGGCCCCGAGATTTACTCAGTAATACTAACTGATTTCTAGTGATCAGAATAATTTATATGTAATACCATCAATGGGTGGTTTCTCCACTCTTTTACTTCATTTTGTTATGTATCGCCTATCAATATTACTTGTCACCTGTTGGGTAGTTGTAATAGAATAATAAATAAAAAAGCTATTATGAAAAATTTTACATCCCTTAATTGAAGGAGGGGGGGGGGAGCAAAATAAGTATAGTGTATCAAACTTTGAGAGATTTTGAGTTTTCAGCATAAAAAAACCAAAAAACCTTGTTTCTTATATCGAGAAAATTATATTTCAAGGGATTTTACTCATATATATGTTTTTTTTCGTATTTATATGGTGAACGAATTGTTTTTTTTTTGTTACTTACCAGCATATTACAAGTAGTCCTCACTTAACAACGGGCTCGGTTAACGACGACTCGGAGTTACGACGGTATGTTTGTATGCATGTACGGTATCGAGGGCTAGGCTAATATTTGCCATTGAGGCACATACGGTACCGGGTATATTATACATATATTTAATCAAAAAGATTCCCCTTTGATAGAGTTGAGAGCACTCATGCCTGACATGAGTAAGCAGCTTCAAAAAAGAGAACCACGCAGAGAAAACCACACTCCTATAATAATTTTTGTAAACAATTTTTTAACGATTTTCTGCTCTACACTCTCATTTATAAACCTTATATCTCTAGTTCAAATGAATCACATGAATTAATTTTTTTCGATAATTAACTTTTTTCAAAATAAATTTTTTGATTTCACGTAAAAATGATAGTATATAATAACGAAATAGTTATTTTAAATATTATTACGTTTAAATATTTTATTTATTTTTTTTTTTAAATAAAATAGCAATCAATAATCATTCTGAGGTAAAATGGATAAAGAAACAAAAGTCTCCACACAAATGAAGTTTTATTCAACAACAACAACAACGCGTTTCGTACACTTTGTGTTCAATATCAGGAAGACACCAAGGATGTGGTGCTGAACACGTTGTTTCGAAATGGGTTATTGTTGTTGTTGAATGAAACTTCATTTGTGTTGAGACTTTTGTTTGCTTATCCATTTTACTTCAGAATGAGTAAATACCACACAATTACTGATTGCACAACTAATGAATCAATAATTCTGGAACTTTTCCCTCAATATATAATTCTTGGATGAAGTTCTCTTAAATCCTATTATTTTATTCTTAAGAAGAATTAAATTACGGATATTCTTTTTGAATTCAATTCAAATAGATCGAGTTGGTAATTCTATTTAAAGACTAACACAAAATATATATAATGCCGTAGTTGAAGCATTATAACAAAAAAAAAAGACTTATGGTACATACAAAAGCTAAATGAAAAGGAAAAAGTTTAAATTCAATGTACTTGTTAAAAGTTTATACTTATTATTTAAAAAAAAATCAATAGAAAGAAAAGGTGAAGAAGTACAGAACAGTGTAAATAGCCCTTATGTATGCAATACAGTAGGCTACTTTTACATCTACGATCCAAACAAATGTATCTCGGACGGGAGCTTGAGCGGGCGGGGGGTTCATTTAACGACGAAATCACTTAACGACAGGGTCTTCAGAACGTAACCCCGTCGTTAAATGAGGACTACTTGTATTTTTTTTTTTAATAAACTATAGTTATGTTGAACAGCATTTACATATTTTTTCGATAAAATAATCTTTAAAATGTATGCTCAGTATTTTTTTTGTCGTTTCTCTCCAAATTTTCAACTTTAATAATTATAATTGTATGGAAATAGCGAAAATAGACAAACAAAATATATCTTATCTACAAATATATCTATAGTTTATATTGTCAATAAAGCGTTCATAAAGGTGGGTCAAATAGCAGAAGTGGCATCATTTTTAAGCTTTATTTTGTCGTTGATAGTGGACAAATATCTAGTTTAATTCTCGCGAAAAATCAATTTTTTTTGGTAATTTACTGGAAAGGATATTATTGCACTAATAATCAAGTTGATGATTCAAATCTAGCGAAAAATCAAGTTTTTTTTTTTGTAATTTACTGGAAAGGATATTATTGCACTAATAATGAAGTTGATGCTTCAAATCTCGCAAAAAATCAAGTTTTTTTTTTGGTATTTACTGGAAAGGATATTATTGCACTAATAATCAAGTTGTTGCTTCAAATCTCGCGAAAAATCAAGTTTTTTTTTTGTAATTTACTGGAAAGGATATTATTGCACTAATAATCAAGTTGATGCTTCAAATCTCGCGAAAAATCAAGTTTTTTTTTTTGTAATTTACTGGAAAGGATATTATTGCACTAATAATCAAGTTGATGCTTCAAATCTCGCGAAAAATCAAGTTTTTTTTTTGTTATTTACTGGAAAGGACATTATTGCACTAATAATCAAGTTGATGATTCAAATCTCGTGAAAAATCAAGTTTCTTTTTTGTAATTTACTGGAAAGGATATTATTGCACTAATAATCAAGTTGATGCTTCAAAATCTCGCGAAAAATCAAGTTTTTTTTTGTAATTTACTGGACACGATATTATTGCACTAATAATCAAATTGATGCTTTAAATGTTTAATTCATTCCTGAAAAACATTTTTATGTATTTTATCAAATATACGATATTGGTTATCCTTTTTAGACATACTGAATTTCTAATCTTCATCTTTGCTGTTTTTTTGCATTTCAAACAATTTAGATAATATTTTTATTCGTTGTTTGGTGGGGGTGGGGGGGGGGGTTGTTTGATAAATAACTAGCGTGCAATAAAAAATAAATTACATTTGCGACTTGTAAATAACAAATATGCAATATTGATTATAAACAGGTTTAGATTTGGTGCGTGTAGGGTATAATTCTTCTTGGAGAATTTTTGTAGGTTTTTGTTTTTTCTTTTTTTTTGGTTTAAATAAGTGTGTATTATCTACAAGAATCATGTTGATTCTTTGATTAAATACTCGGCCGAGTAATGGGTAAGATTGGGTAGACAAATTGGAGACTTGGATCAGAGAAAACCAGCAAAGAGGTAGGGGGGGGAGTTAGTTTCTGCTAAGACGCGTATGTTCCGCGAAGATGTTTTGCTATCTATTAAAAGGTTTATCGACCTGAGGTCTCTAGTTAAAGCTGAAATGAAGTTAACTTAAAGGGAGTTTAAATACAGATCGAGTTCAACTCTTGTTAGTTCAATAGAAGCCAAGAGAATGAGATGAACCCGATGTGAATTCAGTTTATATTGGTTTGAGGTGTCTTCTGTTGTTTAACTTGTTGGAGTGGGTATAAGGGGTGTGAGTAGAGGGTGAGAAGGGGGGTGGGGGGATTTTGGGTGGAATTTAAAGGGGGGGTTTTGGTTGGAGGGGAAGTAGATAGCGTTTTGGTTTGACCACGCCCAGATATCGCCATGTGCCAACCCCCCTCTACTGAATTGTACAATATGATTCGTCTAATTCATCCCCCTACCCTTGATTAAAGCCACGCCCACAGACCTTATTGATCTTTACATCTGGTTTGCAACCCTCTAGACATCTAGATATCGAAGATACTTCTAACATAAGACAAACCAAATCTACCCTTATATACAACAGATTTATTTCAAAAAAATTCCATCATTCCTATTTTATCATACCCCAGTGCAATACTGATAGCAACGTAACACTCCAACTTCTAATAAAGCAAAAAAAATTAATAATATTGTAAAAAAAATTGTTACAAACATTATAGAATTTAACAAATTTTGGGGAAAACAATAATATTTTGAAAGGTCATAGCACACATAGGAATCATAGGGAATGAGTTAGCGGATGCTGGAGCGAAGGGGGGAGCCCAGGACAACAGCTTGGACTTTATTTACGAAAAATATCCCACGTCCTATATCAATGAAAGGCTTGCTAGACAAACAGTGGCACTATGGCAAACAAATTGGGAAGAATCATCTAAAGGCCTTCTAACAAAGGAATATTTTCCTAGTATCAAACAAAGATTATCCATGAAACATTTCCAAATAAACTATAAACTATCCCAATACATGACAGGACATGGGCCATTTAAAGAATACCTGAGCAGGTTGAAACTAGCTCCTAGTCCATCATTCGCATGTAACGCGGAGACACCCCCAATCTCCTAGACACTTGGTGTACGATTGCTGTTTGAGGGAACCAGAAAAGACTGGCTCTTGGTGTGTGGAGAGGAGTGGCCCGTTAGGCCTTCCTCATTAATTAAAAAACTTTATTATAAGGAATTTCTAAAATTTTTGTACAGCATAGATATTTAAGAAAAAGATAATTAATTGTTGAATTATGAATGAATGTAAAATAAGTTAAAATAAGTATTTGGTAGTGTTAATGAAAGTATTGCGTATGTTAATGTCATGTTAATGAAGTATTGCGTACAATTTGACGATGATGCATGTAATACACAGTGGAACATGCTGAAATAAAATACAAAAAAAAACGGTTTTTGGCAAGAAAAGTGACTTTCCCATCATGCATAATTCTTCTCAAACAATAGGGATTTTCGTCTTTATGAGGCCCATTTTTGTGTAAAATATCAACTTTATCCATCAAAGATTCTGGACCGTAGTGTGGTAACAAGCAATGCTAACACACGCACCCACCCACCAACGCACCCACCCACCCACCCACACACACACAGACATCATCGTAAAAACGTCATAAAACGACTTCTGGGACCTCAAAACATGTAATTCCGTCAAAATCTCGAGATCGATGTTTTTCACGATCACTATACTTTACTTATAGTAAAGTAATAAAAAAAAAACAAAAAATTCCAAGTGCAAATATACTAGTTGCCTAGATTTGCAGTGTTTGAACAAAAATAATACTGATAATAAAAAAAAAATTAACAGGTTTCTATTGTTCAAAAATTGAAACTCAGCCACGATTAAAATGTTTAATCAAGATTAAAAATATTAGTCGTGTCTTAATCTTACTTTTAATCGTAATTTTTTCTTTAAACTATTGACCAATGTCAGTGGAAATTCAAACAAGAAGTTTGGTTTTCAATACACAAGTTATTTATTTAAACCAGTGGTTCTCAACGTGGTCCACATGGACGCCCAGGGGTCCACAGAGGATTACTGGGGGTCCATGATAAAAGTAGTATTCTGAAGGTCCATGAAACGCGGTTAGAGCTCTATGTTAAGTTTAAATGAATTTATCAGCAAACCAAAAATAAACCAAAGTGTAGTAAGCTTTGGCCGTACAATATTCAAACATAATTAAAATATAAGGCCTAATATCCTCGTGAGTTTTGTTAAAATGTTCCAATGTTTTAAAATTTTCTATTGCACTTCTCTTTATGGTACATTCAAAATTGATTCTGTTACTATTTATTTCAGGATACTTTATAAAATGTTATTGAAGAAATATTTTGTTATTGTTTTAAAAACATTTTTGTATTTCGGCATGCGTTGTAGATGTAATGAAATTATTTCATAATTAACGATATTCATTTACCTAAAAACAAATATTTATTTATAAATTCGTATAATTATGTTTTTTAAGTATCCAGGGGGAGTGGGGGTCTACAAGTAGCTTTTCGGGAGTCCACAAGCAAACAAAGGTTGAGAACCCCTGATTTAAACTCAGAAACATTTCAAAAAACTTAAAATTTGCAAAAAAAAAAGTAAATGAAAATAGCAGCTAATATTTATTAATAAAACCCAAGCAATATTCCCTTTTTTTGTTATATCGTCAAACTGAACGTTTTTTGATAGTTTATGTTTAATTATTTATATTATTTTAGTTACTAAAGTTATAAATCAAGTCAGAATAAATAAATTTATTGTTTTATGATTACATTTGATTCGTTTATTGTGAAATTATATTAATTATAATGCATATTATCATCAATCATCATTGCCGCTATATTGAGAATCTATATTACATTACTAGAATACAAAATATTTTATTACTTATATTATATATTTTATTATATATTATTATTATTTTATATTATATTATTATATTATATATTATTATTATATTATATATTATATATTATATAATTACTTATAATTATATTTTATTACTTATTTTTTAATATGTTATAAAGGAAAAAAAAATGGGATTCCAACAGTGAAAACTTCTTTGATATCTGCAGAGTAGTCACTGAGATCATAGCAGTTGAAAATTCTGTAAAATTTGAAAATTAAAAAAAATGTGAACTTAAATTTTACTCTTTATTACAATTTTGAGTATATGATGACATTAAAGGAAAATATAATTCATATTCGAATCTATGGAAATAATATTTTTGGATAAATATGATATTGTTATTATAATTATTGATTTCTTATTATAATTAATTATAAATTACTTATAAAGTAATTTGCTGAAATTTTAATTTTTCTTTGATGTGGAATGCTTCAAATATTTTCAAATGGGGTAGGTTTTATTATTAACTAGCAAACATGCCTGTCTTTAAGGGGTACTTTTTTCAATAAATTGGAAATAATTTATGTTATTCTAAAGAAATTATAGAAATTGTGGAATAGTAGTGTATATCATTATTTGTCTAGTGTTAAGTAAATGGTTCTGTATACACCAAATTAGCTGTCTGTCGTTCAGGTTTGTGGAAGAACAAAGAATTGGAACCTCCTTGACTCGTGGGCAAGCAAAAAGCAGTTGACTATGAGAATAACTTGGTCTCACTCACTTCAATTTCTGAGGTAGATTGAGGTTTCCTCTTGCGACTTAGCTGATGTAAAACATAAATTCACGGGACGTTGTAATCGTTTGAATTGAAACGGATCGTAGCTTGGAATCAATGGTAGGTTGCAGTGGCAGTCCCACAAGGGAACACACGTAGGCCAAGCATTATCTCTTTGTGATACCACACAATGAAGATTGATTCTACAGTGGGAGTCCTAAATTTTGCCTAACTCAAATGTATTTAGAGTAGGAATCTTTAACGTGTACCTGACATCGTACAGGCTTGGGACCAACGGTTTAACGTCCTTCTCCGAGGATTTATTCACCTCCCGCGTGAATAAATCGAGGGCCAGGTGAGGATTGAACTCCGGTCCTACCAGTTCAGAGGTGAGCACGTAACCACTGAGCTAGCCTACCCCCCCAAAACAATGGTATTCGTGGTATACACACAGACTCCCCAATACCACACCCAGTCATGATATCCACCTCTATGGCATAACTGTGCAGTAAACGAACTCAGAATTGTGTCCTTTAGCATATTTTTGAGATATTCACGTTTCGTAATATGAAATTTGTTATTGCTGCTAAATCTCAGCATGATTCATGCTCCTACATTTAGTTTTTACTCAAGAAACAGCCAGTCTAGGAGCAGTAAAGGAGTCAAGAAATTTAGTTGAATAATGAACTGCTTCCTTATCACTAATCACTATGTTTAATGACTTCTAAGTCCTATTTTTGGCTTCCTATAGCCTAGAAACTTGTTTGTTGTTTCTTCTGCATCCTCATTTATCATGGTTCAGAATTGCTCGTTCACAAAGCCATTTATTCTGAACAGATAGTACATCTTGAACTCTGAGAACCACATTGCCAATAAACTAAAATCCGCAATATAATCATATATGCAAATGAAATTAAAATTAACTAACAATACCTTATTGCTATGTCTGTATATCTTCAAAATAAACATGTCTCTATAGTTATGATATCGTATGAAAATAATCACATTAATAGTTGTAGTAATCAAAACAGTGTCAAGAATTCCTATTATTAATCTTTTTAATATATATGTTACAAAAAATATTAATAATTTCATGATTATATAGTAATGGTCTAATATAATAATACTTATTATCTTGAGAAAGTGGAATGAACATTTTAGAAGCATTCGAGTGTTTGTAATTGTTTTTTGAAGCTAAGTACAAAGTGAATCTTATCTTTATATGTATATAGAAGTATACTTTGGGAATTTGTAAAAATCATAGAGAATGGATAAAAGTAAAAATTTAATACCTCTGTATATATATATATATATATATATATATATATATATATATATATATAAATATATATATATAATAATATATTATATAAATAAATATATATATATAATATGTTGTTAAAATTTGCAGCAGCTTCTGCACTCACTAACTTTAAGCTGGTGGCCTCGATCCTTCGGGCGATTTTTCTTTCTTCTGGCTGCAGTTGCCACAGCATCTGTCCTTATGTTTGAGAGAAGACCTGCTGCCAACGTATTCTAATATATGTATATATATATATATATATATATATATATACAATTAAAAGAAACGGTCCAGCGGACTTTTTTAAAATAAAATAAATTCAAAACGAAGGAAAGACACAGACATAACTCACATCGATATTTGGACCATCGTCGTCATGTCTTCCTGCGGGACTCTTCGCTCTTCGCACCTCCTGATGACGACGATGGTCGAAACATCGATGTGAGTTATGTCTGTGTCTTTCTGCGTGTTTCCTTCGTTTTGAATTTATTTTATATATATATATATATATATATATATATATATATATATATCAATGATCAAACCACAATATGAAATGGGAAAACAAGACTAAGATCTTTTAACCCTAACAAGCGGTCATCGTCAGAGTCAAAAACCCAACTGGAAGATGGTTAAACTTGTTACGGTTGAAAGATCTTAGTCTTGCTTTCCCATTTCATTTTTTGGTTTTATCATTGATTGTTATTTCACGTGTTTTTGTGAAATCTTTAAACATATATATATAATATATAAATATAATATATAAATTATATATATATATATATATATAATATATATATATATTTATAAATTATAATTTATATATCCCCACAATTAAAAGAAACGGTCCAGAGGGTTTTTTAAAAATAAAATAAATTCAAAACAAAGGAAACACACAGAAAGACACGGACATAACTCACATCGATATTTCGACCATCGTCGTCATCAGGAGGTGTGATGAGCGAAGAGTCCCGCAGGAAGACAGGGCTGTACTGAGTAACAAGAGTAACAGAGTAACAGAGTACCGCCCTGTCTTCCTGCGGAAACTTCGCTCTTCAGGGACCTCTTCGCTATATCACCCACCTGAAGACGACGATGGTCGAAATATCGATGTGAGTTATGTCCGTGTCTTCCTGTGTGTTTCCTTCGTTTTGAATTTATATTATATATATTAAATAATATATATAATTATATATAATATATATATATTTATATATATATATATATATATATATTAGTATAAATGGGCAGCAAATCTTCTTGAAGACAAATGGAATTAAAGTATGCAGCAGCTTCTGCATTAACGACCTTTTTGCTGATGGCTCGATTTTTCTAACTATCTTCCGGTGATGCTGAGGCAACTTCCATATATGCTCGGCCAGAGACATTGAGAAAACCAATATCAAACAACTTTAATGGAACACAAAAACACTGGGTTGAAACAAGCTTTCGACACACACATTGGTCATCTTCGGGTTAACTATTTAATTTAATTTCACTACTATTTTAATTAATGAATGTGAATATAATTAACTGAAAAGTAATTTTTAAAATTAAACATAACAATTTTAACAAATAAAACAAATGATACAGTGGTGAGATGAAAACAAAGAGCAGGTTCCAGCAAGGTTGCAACAACATACAGCTTTTGCCCCTCAATTGCTATCAACCCTACTGGGCTCTAACTCTCTAACAAATTTAAAACTATTATCGAAAGTAGTACTACTTGGGATCACATTGAGGTCATAATTTTGAATGTTGAGGTTGGGGTTGACATCTTTGATATAAAGGGCTTCCAGGATAGTTAATCTATCTTTGTCGTTATTATAATGAAGTACCGAAGTTCCATCCACTAACATACCCCTGGTGAGTTTAATCCCATGGGCATCCTCTGTATGTTTTTTGGGGGCTCCTGTTGAGAGATGCATGGTCAGACGCCTTGAGAGCTTCGTAGCCGTCATCCCAATATACCTCGAATTCAGGGTTGCACACTCCCCTGTTGAACAAGCGTACTGGTATACAAGGTGACTGCGTTGATGCTCCGGGGTGTGGACTTTCGGTTTATTTGAAAGCACAAGGTCACTGGTCTTCTTATTCTTATAATATATTCTTAACTGTAATCTATCTATTTCATTGGTTGGCTTTACGTTATCCTTTATTAACTTGTGGAGGGCTCTTTCATCTTGTTTGTATTCATTGTGCATATATGCACGGTAGTAGAGGGTAAGTGACTCACCAGGGGCTGGAGGCTCTACATTACTGGTATACCATTTATCCAGGAACGACTTTATTGCCTTCATTACTTCAGCGTTAGAGTATCCATTGTTAATTAATACCTGCGTTGAATTTTCGATCTCTTGGTGTACTAGGGTCCAATCACTGCAGTGGTTGGTATATATATATATATATATATATACTATATTACGGTACTGTTTTCTTGATCACAAAATATTAACAAACACTTTTTCTTTTTCTCGGAGTTTGGTCGGGTAAATATAAGGAATCACCTTTTTGTCAACGTTTCGTCTTTATTACAAGACATCCTCAGGACTATAAATGAAGGCTGGGTTCTGCTACATTACAACAACCGTTAACTGTCATTACATGTGCTGTTACAGACATGCGTCTACAACGTGCTTGGTTTCCCTTTCTGTTTTCTCCTGAAGACGGCTTACACTAAAATATAAGTCTGTATGTGTGTTTCCTTACTCTGTGTGTTACTCTTCTTGAATTACCATATATATTTATATATATTTTATTAAAGTAGACGGCAGCTTCCGTATTCACGACCTTTTTGCTCGTGTTTTCTAGTTTTCTAACTAGTTTTCTTTGGTTGGGAGTGATTTCGAGAAGGAGTTGTCCCAGAGACATCAAAGAAATAATTTTGTAGGTTACACAATAATATATTTTTCTACTTACAAGCTTTCGATTTCACCGAAATCATCGTCAGGTATATGGTGCAAACAGATTAAATTAACTCAATAACAATTTTTCAAAGGTTAAACAGACATTAAAAGGATTAAAATTAAGAGGTTAATAGAAATAGACAATCTTTGTGAAAACAAGTCCACTGTGACAAGTGGAAGGTTACAACTTGTTATACACATTGCCTGGGGGTCCTGTCAGTGTAGGTTTATTAAGTTTATAAGAACTATCGAAGTTCTTACAACTTGGTATTATTCCTATACTATAGGGCTGAATGTTCATAGAAGGTTAGATGTCCTTGATGTATAAGGCCTCGAGGATATGAAGGCGGCTGGTATTATTTTCTATTCTTAAACTTGTTATTTCTTTCTCTAACATTTCCCTCGTTAATGTTGTATTATGTACTTGTTTCGTATGGTTTTTTGGAGTACCTGCTGTAAGATGGAAGGTAAGACGTCTTTACAGTCTGGTTGTAGTCATCCTGATATACTTTGTAGGACAGGCTTCACAGTTCCCGGTATTACATGTATATTGGTAAACCAAGTGACTTTTTTTGCAGCACTGAGACATCCCTGTGGTGGCAGTTTTTTAAGGAGAAGGTTATGAGTATTTTTGCTTTAGTAGTAAATCCTAAGTCAGAGTTTATCAGATCCATTTGTCAGGAAAACATTGGTGCGAATGATGTTTCTTAGTGTACGTTCATCTTGTTTGAGAAACTGTGCATATATGCTCTATAGTAGAGATCTATTGTTTCTCCTAGATTGATTACATTTGGTTCTCCAGACTTAGCGTGCCATCGGTTCATGAATTTTTCAATAATGTCAGAAACTTCCTGGTTAGAGTACCCATTATTAATAAGAATCTGAGTTGACTTCTCTATCTCATCATTTAGGGAGCTCCACTCGCTACAGTGTGTGAAAGCTCTTATTATTAATTATTTGATGTCTCTGGGACAAATTTTTTACGAAATCACTCCCTACCAGAGAAAACTAGTTAGAAAACTAGAAAACACGAGGAAAAAGGTCGTGAATGCGGAAGCTGCCGTTTACTTTAATAAAATATGTTTACAAGAGAATCTGCTGCCAATATACACTAATATATATATATATTGTTAACATATGTATATATATGTAAATACATATATGTTTCAAGCGTATATATATATGTACATCTACATATATATATATATATATATGATCAAACCAGAATAAGAAATGGGAAAACAAGACTAAGGTCTTTCAACCGTACAAGAAGGCTTCGTCAGAGTCAAAAACTCAACTCAGTTAGAGTACACTCCCTGCCAGAGAAGACTTGTTAGAAAACTAGAAAACACGAGCAAAAAGGTCGTGAATGCGGAAGCTGCCGTTTTCTTTAATAAAATATGTTTTCAAGAGAATCTGCTGCCAATATACACTAATATATATATATATATATATATATATATATATATATATATATAATATATATATATATATATATTCCTGTAACTGCGTTTACCGTTTGGAGTTGTACTCGATGTGATTCTTTTTACGTTTGCTTGGCTTCAACCAAGCTGAGCTGCTTATAAAATCACAGGGCGTCCGTTGGTCAGCGCAGAGACCTACCCATAGCTATCCATGCTAATTTCCATGACCTCCCTTTCAATGATTGTTTCAGGTACAAATCCTCAAACAAATCCCCGAGTCTAATCCCCATGTCACCCTTAGAGCTTCCGAAGAGGCTTCATATGCCTCCTTGGGGCTCGTTCTCCTCCTGGTCTCAACCTGTACCGTTATTTATTATTTTAATTTTATTATTATTATTATTATTATTATTATTATTATTATTATTATTATTATTATTATTATTATGTATTATTATTATTATTTTATTATTATTATTATTATTATTATTATTGTATTATTATTATTATTTTAATTATTATTATTTTATTATTATTATTTATTTTTATATATTATTATTTCGTATTTTATATTTTTTTATCTTGTTTTCTAAAAAATATTGGAAGGATTTCTATTTTTCCTCTCCTTCCGCTGGGGAGCAGCATTGCGGTGGTTCCACGAGTTACTCTGGAGGCCAGTAGTAGTTTGCTTCTCAACGCGAGTACTTCGCACTTCTTCCCGATGACGACGGATGTCGAAATATCGAAGTGAGTTCTGTAGTGTCTTTCTGTGTTCTTTTCTATGTGTTAAAGTGTATATATATATATATATATATATATATATATATATATATATATATGATCAAACCAGAATAAGAAATGGGAAACCAAGACTAAGATCTTTCAACCGTACAAGCAGTCTTCGTCAGAGTCAAAAACCCAACTCAGTTAGAGTACACTCCCTGCCAGAGAAAACTAGTTAGAGAACTAGAAAACACGAGCAAAAAGGTCGTGAATGCGGAAGCTGCCGTTTACTTTAATAAAATATGTTTTCAAGAGTATCTGCTGCTAATGTACACTAATATATATATATATATATAAATATCCCGTATATATATGATCAAACCACAATAATCAAACCCAACTCTGTTGTGTGTTTGACTCTGACGAAGACCGCTTGTTACGGTTGAAAGATCTTAGTCTTGTTTTCCCATTACTTATTGTGGTTTGATCATTGATTATTATTTCACGTGTTTATGTGAAATCTTTATATATATAGAAAATTTTCACAATAACACGTGATATAAATATTCAGGTAACTCACCACAAATTAAAGAAGATTGTCGCTCTAAGGCCTTTCGTTTTCACGTCGTCAGAGAGGAAGTGAATACATATGTATAGTGAATACATACAACTTGTATTGACTTGCTCTCTGACGACGTGAAAACGAAAGGCCTTAGAGCGGCTATCTTCTTTAATTTGTGGTGAGTTACCTGAATATATATATATATATATACATTGAAGATGGATATCTTGATGATTTTTGGTCTAAAAAAAACACACTCTTGTTTATACGCTGACGTTTCGCCAAATATTGTGTCGTATTTTCAAGGCTTGTGTTTGAGGAAGAAAGTCAGTAACCAGCATTATATCAGATACCAAGACAAAGGGAGTATCTGATATAATGCTGCTAGATAGAGGCATGGGCCATAAATAGTTTCTTTCTTAAAATACCAGCCTTGATAATACCAAACATTTTTGGCGAAACATCGGTTTATAACAAGAATGTAATTTCATAAGACTAAAAATCCTCCTCAAGAAACCCATCTTTGAACTATAAAAAAATCATTAATTCAGAATCTGTATCAATATTTATAATTCTAACGTAGTGCAATCAGTTATTATGTAGGGTATTTACTCATTGTAGGGTAAAAAGCTAATGTAATGGTCTCCAGATATAAAACTTTAATGGTATAAACAACGCAATTCGAACATACGTTTCTTTCTCTTCCTGCAGAAGAACACTACGTGTTCGAAACGCGTTGTTTATACCATTAAATTCTTTGTAGGGTAAAAATCTAATGAAATGGTCTCCACATATAAAAATTTTAATGATATAAACAACGCGTTTCGAACACGTAGGGTTCTTCCTCAGGCATTAACTAAAAAATACAATGACACCAGAGAGTTATCTATAGTACAAAGTAAATAAGTACAAAAATTAATATAAAATAAAATAAGGCAGAAAGTACGAACCTAAGGATGAGTGAGAATTCTTAAACCTAAGAAAAATTCTTCTACTTGCCTCAATGAGCAAATTCCCAAATGTACAACTTTTCTTAATTTATTTATATAAAAAAAAAAAATAAATAAAAAAAAAGTTCTACTTTCTCCTTATACATATATTTGGTTTATATTTCGTTATAGCTCTGTGTGTTATTTTTTCAATATGTTTCCTACACTTAGTCTAAAAGAAAATGTAAAGGCCCAGCTTAACTTTTAAGAGAAAAATATACCTGCCTTCTAATAAGAAACAGATGTACCCTATACCCCCACCCATGTCCATTCCATTACCAGTCAGTCTTATTCAGAGGCACTCATCCTTAGGTTCGTACTTTCTGCCTTATTTTATTTTATATTAATTTTTGTACTTATTTACTTTGTACTATAGATAATTCTCTGGTGTCATTGTATTTTTTAGTTAATGCCTGAGGAAGAACACTACGTGTTCGAAACTTGTTTTTTATAGCATTAAAATTTTTATATGTGGAGACCATTTCATTAGATTTTTACCCTACAATGAGTAAATATCACATAATAACTGATTGCACTGCATTTGCATTAAATTTTTATATGTGGAGACCATTTCATTAGTTTTTTACCCTTCAATATTTATATTTATATACCTATATATAAACATACAAAGTTTTCATTAATTTTTGTTCTCTTCTTTATATTTCGTGTAATTATATTTTATATATATATATATATATTTTAAAAAATTATATAAATTCTGAAATGTGTTTAAGTTTTGATCTTTCGCAAATTTTCTTCACTCGGACGTTTATTACTAGTATTAAAGTTTTGGTAAAATAACATTTAATATAATTTATCAAAAATTAAAAATATCGAATTTTTTTCAGAGCTTAAGTCAAATGAATCCAAATTTGATTATATTTTACAATTTTTTTTTTATATAATTTTAAGAAATACATACCGACATATAGTTGTTTAGAAATATTGTTAGATAAACTACCTATTATTGAATCCATGTTACTTGCTATTAATTTTATTTGTCTTTAAGCAAATTTTTTTCGATTACATTAGAAGAAAATATTTACATTTTTGAAGCTATAGGGGGTTTTAGAGATGACAAGATATCTGACAAGGGGTCTAAAAAGCAAAGAAACATTTAAAAATGTTTTTTTCTCAGGAAAGTGAAGTATTATCGTTTCATATCCTTCTGATTCCCAAATCATTTCCTCTTATCCCAGTCCCAATCCAAGGAATAAAGTGATCTGTACTGCAGGATGAATGATATAGGAGTAACTGTATTAGAAACAGAGCCTTAGAAATAATACTCTCCTAATATGATGACCAAATGAGAAAAGTAGATCAACCAACAACCAACGAATATTACCATGCACAACATTGCATGTCGTAAATAACAGTTCCGGACCAGAGGCCCACTATTGCTAGATTTTCATCCTGCTGTTTTTGTTAGGTCAGTAAACAATGTCAAGAATGGGGGAGTCAGTCAGTAAGGGAATGAATATGTCGTCTTCGTGGTCGTTTGGTCTTCAAGCTTTGCATTCTCTGAGGTACTGTATACTTTTGGAGTCATGTGGTCATCATTTTTAGTTTAAGTAGGAAACTTTGAGGATAGTGGGATTAGGAAGGGTTGAGAGTAGGATTTAGTTCTCGAACAAGGAGATTTGGATGGGTTGACAGTTTTTTTGTCTTCATTACTGGCAAGTTGAGCAATGTAGGAATAGATAGATTCCAAACTCAAAACATGTTGAATATCAACATTTCTGGCGTACCATGGAGACCTAGCTATAAGGCGGGCACATTTATTCTGTACTATTTGGATGCAGTTCTTGTTTGTGGGCGCCGCTCCAAACCAGACTGAGCATCCGTATGTCATAGTACAACGAATGACCGTCTTATAAATTTTGAAACATTTCTGTTTCAAAATTTATAGTTCTTCCTATGAAAAAGGTTTTAAAAGAAATCGAAACGTCGGCAATGAGAGTTTAATTGGAACATGAAGAACTAACCGAGTCCGGATAAACTTTAGTTTTGTTTCTATTCCACGGTCAATACTTGTATAAATATATATATAAAGATTTCACATAAACACGTGAAACAACAATCAATGATCAAACCACAATAAGAAATGGGAAAACAAGACTAAGATCATGCAACCGTAACAAGCGGTCTTCGTCAGAGTTGGGTTTTTGACTCTGACGAAGACCGCTTGTTACGGTTGAAAGATCTTAGTCTTGTCTTCCCATTTCTTCTTGTGGTTTAATCATTCATATAAATATATACTACTTGACTAAGATTATTCAACCATAACAAAACCTAACTGAATCTGACGAAGACCACTTGTTACGGTTGAAAGATCTTAGTATTTTTTTCCCATTTTATATTGTGGTTTCATCATTGATATATATATATATATATATATATATATCAGTTCACAAATGAAGAAAAGCAACACACAGAGAAAGAAACACACTTACAAACTCAAATTATCGGATGATCCGTCTTCAGGAGAAAAGAGAGCACCAAGAACGCCGGAAACACAAATATATATTTTAAGTGGATATATATATATATATATATATATATATATATATTATATATATACAAAGATTTCACATAAACACGTGGAATAACAATCAATGATCAAACCACAATATGAAATGGATAGATCTTTCAACCGTAACATAGTTAGTTGTTTTATAAACACTAATTAATTTTAATTAATTAGTTATAACATTAAGTTTATAACGTTAGTTGGGTTTTTGATTCTGTCGAAGACCGCTTGTTATGGTTGAAAAATCTTAGTCATGTTTTCTCATTTCATATTGTGGTTTGATCATTGATATATATATATATGCTGAATATATATACGTGAAGAACCTTCGCGCTCCATTCTTCGACGTTGGGAGATCTCTCTCTCATTGTCCTCTCTTCTAGTCTACTCCTGATGACGAACAACAGTTCGAAATATTGAATTCTGTAAGTGTTCTTTTTATTCTTTTTCCTGTGTCGTGCTTTGTGTAGTTTAAAGTTATATATATATATATATATATATATATATATATGTGTGTGTGTGTGTGTGTGTGTGTGTGTGTGTGTTTAAGAAATGAATGTCCGATTTCACACTATTTAATTTGTTAGATAATGTTTTTAATTTTTTAAAACTCTGTTTTACCTCTGGAATTCTTATCTGATGAATTAACTCTCCATATTTCTTTTCATTGAATTTATTCTTCGACATGTTTCAGTGCTACAATCACCATATATATATATATATATATATATATATATATATATATATATATATATAATATTTATCAGCCCAAAAACGAAGAAAAGCAACACACAGAGAAAATGTGTGTTGTTTTTCTTCGTTTTTGAGCGGATTTGCGTCCATTTTGGATTGTTTTTTTGAGTGTAATATATATTTATACTCGTATATATATATATTTATATATTATATATATATATATAATCAGTTTAAAATTGAAAATAAGTAGCACACAAAGTAAAGAAACACACTTGCATACTCACATTTTCGTGCAATCCGCCTTCAGCGGAAAAGAGACAGAAAGACCAAGCTCGTTGTAATTATATATATATATATATAATATATATATATATATATATATACTTTTTTTCGTTGGAAATACGATCCAAAACGGACAAAATAGTTCAATATAAACAAAGAAACATAGAGAAATCAGAAGAACACACTTACAGTCTCTAATTTTCGGTTTGAACCGTCTTCAGGAGAGATAAGAGAGGGAAACCAAGCGCACTGGATCAGAGACGGTTGGAGACCCTGTCTCTGATCCAGTGCGCTTGGTTTCCCTCTCTTATCTCTCCTGAAGACGGTTCAAACCGAAAATTAGAGACTGTAAGTGTGTTCTTCTGATTTCTCTATGTTTCTTTGTTTATATTGAACTATATATATATATATATATATATATATATATATATATATATATTATATTGTTTTCTATGAGTTCTCCGTGGAAAGAAATATTATTCGTTGAAATGCTGACAAATAGGAGAGTAGAATTAACCTCTATGTGCAAACTATATAATCATTGGCTAACAATAATAGAAAAGGAACAGAAGTTCACTGGAAAGTGAGGCTCGTGTTTTCTGCCAATAATCTTATTTTACAGAGGGACTGTGCAAGCTCTATAACCATTGGCGGAATAACGAAGGCTTCGCTGGGCAGCGGGCAACTGGGACCGCACGCATGGACCTACTAACTCTACTCTCCTATTGGTCAGCATTTCAACGAATCATATATATATATATATATATATTTAAAAAAACAATTTTAAATTGTTTTTAAGCTTGGCATCGTTATTCGAGGTTTAACTAAGCCTTCGTTATTCTGCCAATGGTTATAGAGGTTGCACAGTCCCTCTGTGAAATAAGATTATTGGCAGAAAACACGAGCCTCACGTTCCAGTGAACTTCTGTTCCTTTTCTATTATTGTTAGCCATTATTGTCAGTTGGGTTTTTGACTCTGACGAAGACCGCTTGTTACGGTTGAAAGATCTTAGTCTTGTTTTCCCATTTCTTATTGTAGTTTGATCATTATATATATATATATATATATATATATATATATATAGTAATAAGTTTCAATGGTGAAAGATAAATAACCAAAATAATGAATCTGGATGCAGTCAGTTTTTTCAACTTTCTATCAAAAACTTATTGCTAATGTTTCTATTTGATTTAAAATCATTATCAAAGGCTAAAGAACTCCTCTTTACTAAAAGTAACGTCGAACATTGTCTCTTTGTGATACAGCAAAAGTTGGAAGTTCTCCTACTTTTTGAGTCCTATACCCATTGCCTTACTTTACTTAAGTATTTAGGGAAAGAATCTTTAACGAATATCTGACATCTTATTGATTTGGGGTCGAGATCTTTGCATCCTCTTTGAAGGGGGAAGAGGGCTTCCACAGAGTTATTCACTGATTATACAGTTTTCACGTAAATAATTAGCTAGCCCGAGTGAGTATTGAACCGCGGACCTACCAGTCCATAGTTGAGCTTGTTACCACTCAACAAACCTGGCCCTCTTAATTAAAAAAAAAAAAGTAAACAAATAAAATGCATAGTGTTTATAAACCTGACAAGCTATTAAAAATAAACAAATAAATAAAATGCATAGTGTTTATTAACCTGAGAAGCTACTAAGCAAGCTGAAAGAAAATATTATTTTTTTTTTTTGCCATAAATTAGAGTAACTTACTGGTTAGTAAAAAAATAAACGAATACATATACAGATAGATAAAGCTAAATAAGTTTTTTGTATTGTTCTAAAAGTATAATAAAAAATTAATCTAAATTATTTAAAATAAATGTCAAAGATATTTTTTTTAAATTTATTTCAAAATGTATTATTTTGTTTTGTTCATTTCAGGTAAGATTAAAAATTTAAAAATAAAAAACATTTTTATGTAGTCATTTAAGCTGTAAATTTCATATTATATGAATACTAATTTTGTTCTTTTAAATTAATGTTTTAAAATTATTAAACGATATGTTAGTTTTGAACCTAAATGTACACTTCCTTCTTTATGAACCCCAATTAATTTAAAAGAAACTAAGAAATAAATAAAGAAATATAATTTTTAATGATTGATTTGATTAGTGATAATATATATTACATGAATAAACACAACTATATGTTTATATATATATATATACTAAATGAAACGGTCCAACGGAGATTTTAATAAAATCGATTTGAAAAAGATAGCACACAGACAGACAAAGGAATAACTCACATCTATATTTAGACCATTGTCGTCATCAGAGGAGAAGAGTCCCGCAGGAAGGCAGATCCTCTGCCTCCGAAGAGTCGCAGCTTTGCCTTCAGCGGGACACTTCGCCTCCTGATGACGACGATGGTCGAAATATAGAAGTGAGTTATTCCTGTGTCTATCTGTGTGGTTTCTTTTTTAATTGGTTTATATATATATATATATATATATATATATATATATATATACATATATATACCACTCTCAGTCCACTGGTACACGGAAAGGACGTACCTCTTCTTCTTCCCTTCTACTCTCAGTAACTCAACGGTTATTTGCCGTTGCGTTTACAACCTGCTTTCTCTTTTCTCCTGAAGACGGATTACCCGAAAATTTGAGTCTGTAAGTGTGTTTCCTTATTCTCTCTGTTACTCTTCTTGAATTTTAAACTCATATATATATATATATATATATATATGATCAAACCACAATAACAAAATGGGAAAACAAGACTAAGATCGTTCAACCGTTACAAGCGGTCTTCGTCAGAGTCAAAAACCCAACTGAGTTTTTGACTCTGACCCAACCCCAGTTTGGTGTTTGACTCTGACGAAGACCACTTGTTACGGTTGAAAGATCTTAGTCTTGTTTTCCCATTTTGTTATTGTGGTTTGATCATTGATTGTTATTTCACGTGTTTATGTGAAATTATATATATATATATATATATATATATATCGCTGCCCTGCCTTCCTGCGGGACTCTTTGCTCTTCGTTCTTCACACCTCCTGATGACAACGATGGTCGAAATATCGATGTGATTTATGTCTGTGTCTTTCTGAGTGTTTCCTTCGTTTTGAATTTATTTTATTTAAAAAAGTCCGCTGTACCGTTTCTTTTTTTGTGGTATATATATATAAAGGTTTCACATAAACACGTCAAATAACAATCAATGATCAAACCACAATAATAAATGGGAAAACAAGACTAAGATCTTTCAACCGTAAAAGCGGTCTTCGTCGAAGTCAAAAACCCAACTCAGTTGGGTTGATATATATAGATCGTTTTATTACATGTAAAGTATTGTTTAGTTTACTAATTCCACCTTTTCTGTTTAAAAAATAAACTGAACTGAAGGCATTTTGGGGATGGAACAGATATTTATTTCAATCTGAAATATTTTATTTCGTAATATGAGTTAATCTTAATATGAGCTTTGTCAGGGAAAGAATTAAAGTCTTACTAGAACATTCTACTGTATTAAAATCATACATAAAATAGTATTAAAATAATCAATTTATTATAAAACAAATTTCTTAAATGACATCGTATTTTTAATCTAAGAAATCCCGAATTATGATTCAGCGAATAAATGATAGTTAACTGTTTATGTAACACAAATAGGATTTTTTGTTTTTAAATATGGCTTTAATCGGGAGATATTTAGCTAAATCCGGTCCGAATATTTCTCCACACTTGCAAAATTGGTTAATTACTTGAATAAGTAACTTTGGTTTTTAGAATTGTTGGTTAGAAAAGTTCATATTATAAATAATTATTAAAATGATTCTGTTGAATTTGTCACTTATAATACAGGGTGTTTGAAAAGTTACTGTGCTGACTTATAATAATTTTATATATAATTATCTCCCCAGTACCATAATGAAAAGAATCGAACTAAACTGACGCTATAAACTTACTTGATAATCGTTCAAAATTAACAACTTGTCAATAAACTATTACTGTACAAATCTATGATTATGCCTGTTTAGACTTACGGTATTAAAATAAGGGGAGCAACAAAATCTAGCAATGCCCAAGAGGATACAAGCTCTTCAGTAAAAAATTCTTAGAAAAATTCTTCATTGTCCCTTTTACATACCAAATCAAACAATCTATTCAGACCTCAGGATTTCAGCAGTTCATCAAGTAGTAATATCTCACTACAAAGCCTTCCATAAAAATCTTTTTAGCAATAATAATCCCTTAGTCCTAAACATCTCCTCAACAAATGTCCCAGGAAATCCCTAAAGGCGCCTAAAGAGAAAGTGGCCAAGAGACTTATTAGTGTGAATTACTCTAGTGACTTATAAATTTAATGTAAGTTTTACAACTTATTTTTGACTCTTGGAAGTATAATTACTGGACTATTTCTAAAACAAATATTGTATTTTGCTTGAATTCAATTTCTATTTAAAATAATATTTGTTATTATTTTATAATGTTGTGTTTATAATATATGATTTAGGGGTGATTTATAAGTACTAATTAGTAAGTATTAATGAGTACAGTATGAATGGTATTCATTACTAGAAAGTACAGTAATAATTTACGTTCATTTCTAACTAAAGTTCCGCAAAAGGGCAAAACGTTAGCTCAGTGGTTAACGTAATCGCCTCTAAACTGCTAGTCCGAGGTTTGATCCCCACC
The DNA here is from genome assembly GCA_026182355.1 of Hermatobates lingyangjiaoensis. NCBI lineage: Eukaryota > Metazoa > Arthropoda > Insecta > Hemiptera > Hermatobatidae > Hermatobates > Hermatobates lingyangjiaoensis. The sequence continues at coordinate 25,127 of JAPFBL010000932.1, read as the reverse complement.
TGGCCCATGATTTATACAAGGGGGAGGTTAACATCTCAGTATGTCATCCCTCGGAGAGGACGTTAAGCTGTTGGTCCACGAGCCTGTCCACGATATCAGGTACTGGTTAAAAAATCCCCTACTCGAATTACACTTGAATTAGGAAAATTTTAGGAGTCCTCCAATATAGAATCTGTAGAATTTAGGATTGGAGTGATCTGTAGGAGGAGTGATTTAAACAATAAAAAAAAATACGTTCCACAATGTAACTAGAATATATGTCGAAAATTCTTTGCATAGAGTTCTATAGTACAATAATCCCTCCTCAACAATCGTTGCGAGCTAAGCTATCGTTGCGGCCTAAACTATCGTTGTGACCTCAACTATCGTTGCGGCCTGAACTACCGTTGCGGCCTCAACTATCGTTGTGACCTCAACTATCGTTGCGGCCTGAACTACCGTTGCGGCCTCAACTACCGTTGCAGCCTGAACTACCGTTGCGGCCTGAACTACCGTTGCGGCCTCAACTATCGTTGTGACCACAACTACCGTTGCGGCCTCAACTATCGTTGCGACCTCAAGTATCGTTGTGACCACAACTACCATTGCGGCCTCAACTACTGTTGCGGTCTCAACTATCGTTGTGACCTCAACTACCGTTGCGGCCTGAACTACCGTTGCGGCCTCAACTATCGTTGCGACCTCAAGTATCGTTGTGACCACAACTACCGTTGCGGCCTCAACTACCGTTGCGGCCTCAACTATCGTTGTGACCTCAACTACCGTTGCAGCCTGAACTACCGTTGCAGCCTGAACTACCGTTGCGGCCTGAACTACCGTTGCGGCCTCAACTATCGTTGCGACCTCAAGTATAATTGTGACCACAACTACCGTTGCGGCCACAACTATCGTTGTGACCTCAACTATCGTTGCGACCACAACTACAGTTGCGGCCTCAACTATCGTTGTGACCACAACTACCGTTGCGGCCTGAACTACCTTTGCGGCCTCAGCTATCGTTGTGACCTCAACTATCGTTGTGACCTCAACTATCGTTGTGACCACAACTACCGTTGCAGCCTGAACTACCGTTGCGACCTCAACTATCGTTGTGACCACAACGACCGTTGCGGTCTCAACAATCGTTGTGACCTCAACTATCGTGGGTTTTCAAAAATAAATGCATTTTTTTTATCGCAAAATTTTTTAATTTTGTAATTTTTCAGGGCAACTCGAGTTCTTCATATTAATTTAATATTGAAAACTTATGTTTAAAAGTTATCTTCTTGTTTTTAAATGGAGATAAAAACATGTCATTCACAGTATCCTTTTTATTATATAATGCACTCTACTAGTTCATATTTCTACATTATTTTCAAAAATAACAGATTCTATTCTTCCTCATTCTATTTCGATGACTTTTTCATTATCATTTTTATGGTATTCTGATATGTTTTTCGCAGTGCCTTCATGGTTTATTCTGAATGTGATTAGCTGATATTTGTAAATTATATAATTATGAGTTGTATACTTTTTTTTTCTTTTGCAATTGATAAGTGCGTCACTTACTAGGGAATTAGCACTGTCTGGTTTTCCTCGATTCTTTGATTCCTCATATTCCCTTATAAATGTTTATTTCCTTTAGGAATGATGTAACTGCACTCGAGTATTGTCAGAGACTAGTGCTATTGCCAAGTTTGATGGTACACTTGCAGATATCCTCTCTTCTGCTAATTGTTGCCATTCTTCAAGTAAATAGGCTACCATCAACACAAATCTACATTTTGGGTAAGAAGGTCTTTGTTGTTTGGTTAACAGATAACTGTGTGTTGCTTGCGTGTGACCTATACGTCGGTTGTTTAAGATCACATTGGTTTTTCGATTTCTTCTTCCAGTGTTCATTGTTTTCCCAATTGATCCTATTATTTCCCGTTGAGTGGTTTCTCCATTTCCGTTGTACTTATCCTGTAAAGTGTATACTATTAATTGATCTTGATTTAGTATGATGAACAATAAACTTCAGATTTTATGTTGTGTAAGTGTTGCGAATGTTTCTATAGCTTCTTTGGCAGACACTTATGACTCTTCCGTTTAAGGACTACTTATCTCCATTGGGATTTTGTTGTCTTTATCCGTTACCTCCGGAGCAGGGCTTGCACAAACAGTTAATTGACTGGTCGACCTCCTACTAGGTCTTCAGTTTAAGGACTACCAAAGGATCGGTGAGGATTCGATCGTCCCCCTCAGAGGAGGGAAAATTTCCCATTACTCCGGGAACAGGGGTTGTAATGATATTTGATCATCTGGGCCCCACTGTCGGCTGTCTTGGTATAAATAACTTAAGTAAATTAGAGATATTAAAACCTCTCGTTGGCTAGCGCCACCTGGCCAATAAGATAATAAATGGAGAGAAGATCTTGTCTCGCTCTGTTGTTAGACATATAGTGCTTGAAGGGGGTTACCATTCATTCCCATCTGGAGTCCATCGAAGCCAAAAGGATAAAGCAACTACCAGTATTCCAGCCCACTTAGCTGAGATTGTGTCCGTTCCTACTGGTAAAGGTTGGGGCTCTAGCTCCCCTAAATGCCAAGCAAGCATCCACCCGAGAAGAGACTGCTCCTCACGTAGCGACCACAAGGGTCTACCCAACCTGGGTGAGAACCACAACCACTACGAATCCGACCTCAAGGGCGGGCTGGAGAGAAACTCTTCATGGGCCCCCGCCGCCAGTAGTACCGACTTATTTTAAGAGTTTCGGATCAAACTCTGGACCGAAGTCCTATTGAACCTGTTCAGCTGAAGGTAGAGTCAGTGGCCCTTATAGCCCCCGGTAGAACCTTGCTCAGGAAGACCAATTCAGCTTGCAACACGGCTGCATGGCCCCAGGTAGTGGCACTAATGTAGCCCCGGTTCAAAAACCATGTGGATATTTAGCCATGCAACCTTATGAATAAGACTAATGGCTCCACGTAGGGCAAACAAACAGTTAATCAACCACCTCGTCGTGGCGTAATTGTGAGGAGTAATTGTATTTATGAAAAGACTCATAAAGAGAGTTTTCAACTCTTGTTTGTTAAACGCCACCTGTGCTGGTAGTTAGAAAATATGTAAGATCTCCTTTTGGCTAACTGCCACCTGTCATGGGCATATAATTGGCTCTATGGGGTGTATCATCCCCATCACGACATCCCTTCAAGGGCCGACCCTGCCAGGTAAGTACCAGTTGTCTAAACCAGGGGTCTCCAAGTTTGTCAATGTAAGGGCCACATTATATACTTCCCACATTTATTGGGGTCAAAGGAATAAACAAAAATTATTTCCAGTAATTTAATTTCATCAAATATTAGAGTATAAACATGGAAAAACTAAAACATATCTTATTGGAAAAAATCAGTGTAAACTATACAGATTCCTGCCTTTAGTTTTATAAAATAAAATTAATGTGACGAATGATACTGTCGTTTTGACTTTAAAATTTCAAAAGTCTCTGGCCTGACACTATCACCAGAGAGGGAAACTAACTCGGGCTTAGCGCCACCAGTCAATAGCCCCAGCTTTCAAGAGTTCACCACAATTTTCAAGACCACCTCAAAGGATTTGTTTCTCGGGCCAGATGTGGCCTGCGGGCCATAGTTTGGGGTCCTTTGCTACCCCGATATGCTAAGTAGGTATTCCCCGAGAAGTTACTGGTTCTCACACAGGAACCATAAGGGTCTAACTCTCCTGAATGAGAACCACAGCCACTACAAGTCCAACGTCAGTTGCTGGAAGGTAAACCCCGCCGCCTAAAATTCTGACTTATTTTAAGAGTTTCGGAACAAACTCCGTACCTGAGGTCCTACTGAACCTGTCCAGCTAGAAGTAAGGTAAGTTGTCATATTTAAAACACGGGTTCTATATATATATATATAATATACGGTTCATTGAGTTATATATAATGTCAATGCAGCCTGTTGACAGTGCCACTAGAGTGTCTCGTATCAATAGTTTTAAAGATCGTGGAATCCTCTTTTGCACTCTTTTATCCAACATACATTACCCCTCAGAATCTGTAATTTACCTCCTTAAGGCTCTAGTGGGGTCATGCAGCTAAATCCGTAAGTTGCATTAACTTATATATATATATAGTTCAATTTAGACAAAGAAACATAGAGAAATCAAAAGAACACACTTAACAGTCTCTAATTTTCTGTTTGAACCGTCTTCAGGAGAGATAAGAGAGGGAAACCAAGCGCACTGGTTCAGAGACGATTGGAGACCAACCAACCAACGGTCTCCAACCGTCTCTGAACCAGTGCGCTTGGTTTCCCTCTCTTATCTCTCCTGAAGACGGTTCAAACGAAAAATTAGACACTGTAAGTGTGTTATTTTGATTTCTCTATGTTTCTTTGTCTATATTGAAATATATTTGTCCTTTTGGATCGTATTTCCAACGAAAATATATATATATACCACAGATTCATTGAACCAAGGGGCAAAAAGGACTGCTGACCTTAACTCTAGCTCACCAGGTTCAGTATGACCTGTAGTCCGGAGTTTGATCCGAAACTCTTAATGGAGGACTCATGACGAAAAAGAACTCATGGAGGAGTCCTATTTCTATCCCTCCAACTGAGGTTGGTCTTGAAGTGGCTGTTAGTCTTCAACCAAGTTGGGTAGACCCTTGTGGACGATGTGTGAGAAGTAGTAACTTTTCGGGAGGGATGCCTGCTTAGCATACCGGGTAAGTTAGAGATCCCAAACCGTTACCAGCGTGAATGAACTCAGAATGAACTCAGCTGATTAGAGTATCAGTGTATGCTATTTACAGTATCATGAATACACTTATACAATATTTAATATGTTACAAATTATAGTTTATTATCAGTATTTATTCTGACAGTAGAGTTCAAGATGAGAGTGTGTAAATGGAAACAAAATTATTAATTTTCTAAATATTTTTACAATTAAGAATTTAACGGAAATGATATAGAATTTTCTTCTATTTATACCAGCTACACATCCTGAATTTAGAAGTATATTATATAAAGGTACTCCTCGATTAACGACGGAATTTGAACCATCGATAAGCGAAATAGTATAGTTAAAGGAATGTTTTTACGCATATCGTTTTTCTAAATACTTAGCATATCGTTTTTTTTTGTTGTTTTTTCTCTCTTTTCAAAAAATTAATCAATTTATATCAAGCATAATTATTCTTTTAAATTCATAATTTCAAAATTTAAAAAAAAAACCTATGCTATATAAGATAGCAAATACCTAGCGATTTCGTAACTCATAGCAAATTTTCAGCAATACGAGTATAGTTAAAGGAATGTTTTTACGCATATCGTTTTTCTAAATACTTAGCATATCGTTTTTTTTGTTTTTTCTCTCTTTTCAAAAAAATTAATAATATTAATCAAGCATAATTATTCTTTTAAATTCATAATTTCAAAATTTAAAAAAAAAACCTATGCTATATAAGATAGCAAATACCTAGCGATTTCGTAACTCATAGCAAACTTTCAGCAATACGAGTATAGTTAAAGGAATGTTTTTACGCATATCGTTTTTCTAAATACTTAGCATATCGTTTTTTTTTGTTTTTTCTCTCTTTTTAAAAAATTAATCAATGTATATCAAGCATAATTATTCTTTTAAATTCATAATTTCAAAATTTAAAAAAAAAAACCTATGCTATATAAGATAGCAAATACCTAGCGATTTCGTAACTCATAGCAAATTTTCAGCAATACGAGTATAGTTAAAGGAATGTTTTTACGCATATCGTTTTTCTAAATACTTAGCATATCGTTTTTTTTGTTTTTTCTCTCTTTTTAAAAAATTAATCAATTTATATCAAGCATAATTATTCTTTTAAATTCATAATTTCAAAATTTAAAAAAAAAAACCTATGCTATATAAGATAGCAAATACCTAGCGATTTCGTAACTCATAGCAAATTTTCAGCAATACGAGTATAGTTAAAGGAATGTTTTTACGCATATCGTTTTTCTAAATACTTAGCATATCGTTTTTTTTTGTTTTTTCTCTCTTTTTAAAAAATTAATCAATGTATATCAAGTATAATTATTCTTTTAACTTCATAATTTCAAAATTTAAAAAAAAAAACCTATGCTATATAAGATAGCAAATACCTAGCGATTTCGTAACTCATAGCAAATTTTCAGCAATACGAGTATAGTTAAAGGAATGTTTTTACGCATATCGTTTTTCTAAATACTTAGCATATCGTTTTTTTTTTGTTTTTTCTCTCTTTTTAAAAAATTAATCAATGTATATCAAGTATAATTATTCTTTTAACTTCATAATTTCAAAATTTAAAAAAAAAAACCTATGCTATATAAGATAGCAAATACCTAGCGATTTCGTAACTCATAGCAAATTTTCAGCAATACGAGTATAGTTAAAGGAATGTTTTTACGCATATCGTTTTTCTAAATACTTAGCATATCGTTTTTTTTGTTTTTTTCTCTCTTTTAAAAAATTAATCAATTTATATCAAGCATAATTATTCTTTTAAATTCATAATTTCAAAATTTAAAAAAAAAAACCTATGCTATATAAGATAGCAAATACCTAGCGATTTCGTAACTCATAGCAAATTTTCAGCAATACAAGTATAGTTAAAGGAATGTTTTTACGCATATCGTTTTTTCTAAATACTTAGCATATCGTTTTTTTTTTTTTTTCCTCTCTTTTTAAAAAATTAATCAATTATATCAAGCATAATTATTCTTTTAAATTCATAATTTCAAAATTTAAAAAAAAAAACCTATGCTATATAAGATAGCAAATACCTAGCGATTTCGTAACTCATAGCAAATTTTCAGCAATATAATATACGGTATTTTCTTTTTTAGCTTTATTGTTTTCATATAAAAACAGTCCGAAAATCACTTCCATTGTTCAAGGTATTAATCAGGTTAGTAAAAGATTTTTAGTAATTTATAAGTTTCTCATTTCGACTGATGCCACTAAATTTTGAACTTTTTTATGGTGTGTTGGAATTTTTACTGCGAGTTATCTGCTTTTTTTTATTGTTATTTAAGGGTGACTATAGAACTGCGTCTTAAAAAAAAAATATTGTACTTCCCCCCTTGTTTACTGAAGTACCCCAGCAGTTAGCTTCAACGCCTCCAAGAAGCTCAGTACTTTTGTTAGTTCCAGCGGAAAAAGTTTTCTATGGTTTGTTGAGTGTCCCGAAGGACCTACCTCTGTGTAGCAAAGTTGTCTTACAGTCAGTCAGCAGGTGCAACGGTGTTTCTTCATCTGCAAAAACCAACTTTGATAATGTCCATTGAGGCTCCCTATGTTTCGGGAGAAAGTAAATTACTTTCTCCTTCTACAGAACGATCTTCTTTGGCTCCTCAGGTGCACTTGTGATAGGTTGGTTCCTACTAGTTAACACTTTTGGTCCCTCTGTGTTTCTGGAGGATGGTTTCCGGGCTTCCTTCTTCTTACAGGCGAAAATCCCTGAAGATCTATCTGTGGCATTTTCTCGGCTCCGGCAGAGCACCGCATACCGGAGTAAGGCTATTTATTCAAGGGAGTCACCTGGTACTCTTGAGGCTCCGTTTATAATACATTAACCCCTCTGCATCATCCATCCTTCGGCACGAATTTCATAACACCTTTGATTGGGGCTGGGATAAAAGGAGGGGATTTGGGGATTAGGAAGGATTGTGATAAGAAGGTGGCCAGGCCCAGCCCTTGATCACCTTCTCCTCCTCTTTCGTTTGTCCCTGCATATAGCAGGTTAACAGGGTAGCCTCGTGAAGGTGGTCAGGCCCAGCCCCTGATCACCTTCTCCTCCTCTTTCGTTTGTCCCTGCATATAGCAGGTTAACAGAGTAGCCTCGTGAAGGTGGTCAGGCCCAGCCTCTGATCACCTTCTCCTCCTCTTTCGTTTGTCCCTGCATATAGCAGGTTAACAGGGTAGCCTCGTGAATGTGGTCAGGCCCAGCCCCTGATCACCTTCTCCTCCCTTTCGTTGTCCTGTATATAGCAGGTAACAGGTAGCCTCGTGAAGTTGGTCAGGCCCAGCCCCTGATGACTTTCTCCTCGTCTTTCGTTGTCTCTGCATATAGCAGTTAACAGGGTAGCCTCGTAAAGGTGGTCAGGCCCAGCCCCTGATCACCTTCTCCTCTCTTTCGTTTGTCTCTGCATATAGCAGGTTAACAGGGTAGCCTCGTGAAGGTGGTCAGGCCCAGCCCCTGATCACCTTCTCCTCCTCTTTCGTTTGTCCCTGCATATAGCAGGTGAACAGGGTAGCCTCGTGAAGGTGGTCAGGCCCAGCCCCTGATCACCTTCTCCTCCTCTTTCGTTTGTCCCTGCATATAGCAGGTTAACAGGGTAGCCTCGTGAAGTTGGTCAGGGCCAGCCCCTGATGACTTTCTCCTCGTCTTTCGTTTGCCCCTGCATATAGCAGGTTAACAGGGTAGCCTCGTGAAGGTGGTCAGGCCCAGCCCCTGATCACCTTCTCCTCCTCTTTCGTTTGTCCCTGCATATAGCAGGTTAACAGGGTAGCCTCGTGAAGTTGGTCAGGCCCAGCCCCTGATCACCTTCTCCTCCTCTTTCGTTTGTCCCTGCATATAGCAGGTTAACAGGGAAGCCTCGTGAAGTTGGTCAGGCCCAGCCCCTGATGACTTTCTCCTCGTCTTTCGTTTGTCCCTGCATATAGCAGGTTAACAGGGTAGCCTCGTGAAGGTGGTCAGGCCAAGCCCCTGATCACCTTCTCCTCCTCTTTCGTTTGTCTCTGCATATAGCAGGTTAACAGGGTAGCCTCGTGAAGGTGGTCAGGCCCAGCCCCTGATCACCTTCTCCTCCTCTTTCGTTTGTCCCTGTATATAGCAGGTTAACAGGGTAGCCTCGTGAAGGTGGTCAGGCCCAGCCCCTGATCACCTTCTCCTCCTCTTTCGTTTGTCCCTGCATATAGCAGGTTAACAGGGAAGCCTCGTGAAGTTGGTCAGGCCCAGCCCCTGATGACTTTCTCCTCGTCTTTCGTTTGTCCCTGCATATAGCAGGTTAACAGGGTAGCCTCGTGAAGGTGGTCAGGCCCAGCCCCTGATCACCTTCTCCTCCTCTTTCGTTTGTCCCTGCATATAGCAGGTTAACAGGGAAGCCTCGTGAAGTTGGTCAGGCCCAGCCCCTGATGACTTTCTCCTCGTCTTTCGTTTGTCCCTGCATATAGCAGGTTAACAGGGAAGCCTCGTGAAGTTGGTCAGGCCCAGCCCCTGATCACCTTCTCCTCCTCTTTCGTTTGTCCCTGCATATAGCAGGTTAACAGGGTAGCCTCGTGAAGGTGGTCAGGCCCAGCCCCTGATCACCTTCTCCTCCTCTTTCGTTTGTTTCTGCATATAGCAGGTTAACAGGGTAGCCTTGTGAAGGCCGAAAGTCAGAGTTGAGTGTTAGCGGCTATTAGAGGCGCTTAATCACTCCATTACTACCCCAAATTATCTGTTAGTCAGACTACAGTTCTCACGCTGAGATTTTCGTACTGCACATTGACGAATATCGTCTCGCTCACATCATCGTAACTCCAAGAGAGCTATTAAGAAGTAATCTTGGGCTAGCCGTTATTCTGAGTTGCCTTTAAACGAAAAATACCTCTTCTTTGTCTTGAACTTCAGTATCTGTTATTAACGTTTTCCTGACCACAATATTTTTGTACAATTTTATAATTACAATTTTATATTATTCACTGCGCCTTAACAAAAAATCCCTCAATCACTGTAGTTTATTAAACGTTTTACAGTTACGATTATTGGAATTACAATTATTGGAATCAAATACCAACATGTATTTATCTACTATATACCAGTTACATAGTGTTAAGTTAAAGAGTCAAGTATCCTTTTATCATAGTTATGACTTGTATTTTTCTTAGAATTTACTGAATACTGTAATATACCAAATAGTTGTATGTAGGATAGCATTATATATTATCTACTATATACCAATAAGTTAGTACTAAGTTGGCAATCGAGAACCCTATTTTCATGGTTATAACGCGTAATTTCCTTTTCTAAAATATACCTACCGTAATATACAAAATAGTTGTAAGCAGAATACCTATATATATATTATCTGCTATATACCAATAAGTTATTTATATGTTAAACAATCGAGTTGCTTATTTTAATTGTCATAAATGCTCATTTGCTTTCTCTACTTTGTACCAGGGGTGCTCATACTTTTTCAGTATGCGAGCTACTTATAAAATGACCAAGTCAAAATGATCTACCGACCCATAAAAGCGTATGTTATTTTAAAATTTATTGAACATTCTTACCTTGCATTATTGCATCAGCCAATATTGCAACAAAATAAGCTCTGAACATGTTTTTGTAATTACCATATAATATAATAACTGTTTTTTTTTTGGTTAAGGAGGTGAAATGCATTTACTTACATTGTGCTGGGCTCCCAAGAATAATAACAATACATTGACAATTTATAATAATAATAATTAAAAATAAATAAATAAAAATAATAAAATAAAATAATAATACAGCTGTTTTTTTTAGCTTTGCATTGTGCTCAAAGACAGAAGCTTTGTAGGAGGATCAAAACACACACACACACACACACACACACACCACGGAGAGAGAGAGAGAGAGAGAGAGAGAGAGAGAGAGAGAGAGAGAGAGAGAGAATGGGCTGACTGTCACCCTGGAACTTTTTTTTTTCAAAGTTGTATGCGATCTACCACTATTGGCCTCGTGATCGACTGGTAGATCGCGATCGACGTATTGAGCACCCCTGCTTTATACCAAACACTGTAATATACAAAACAGTTATATGCAGGATACCAACATATATTATCTGCTATATACCAATAAGTTAGTAATATGTTGGATAATCAAGTACCCTATTTTAGGAACTATCTTTAACCACCTCCTAATTTTCTTTTACAATATACCGAATACTGTAATATTCAATATAGTTGTAAGCAGGATACCAACATATCTTATCTACTATATACCAATAAGTTAGTAATATGTTGGACAATCGAGTACCCTATTTTCATAGTTGTGACTAGTAATTTTCTATTTTACAATATACTGAATACTGTAATATATAAAATAGTTGTAAGCAGGATACCAACATATATAATCTACTATATACCAATAAGTTAGTAATATGTTGGACAATCGAGTACCCTATTTTCATAGTTGTGACTAGTAATTTTCTATTTTACAATATACTGAATACTGTAATATATAAAATAGTTGTAAGCAGGATACCAACATATATTATCTACTATATACCAATAAGTTAGTAATATGTTGGACAATCGACCTTATTTGCAAATTCGTTTTATCAGAAACATACCAAATACTATAATATACAAAATAGTTGTAAGCAGGATACCAACATATGTTATCTACTATATACCAATAAGTTAGTAATATGTTGGGCAATCGAGTACCCTATTTTCATAGTTGTGACTAGTAATTTTCTATTTTACAATATACTGAATACTGTAATATATAAAATAGTTGTAAGCAGGATACCAACATATGTTTTCTACTATATACCAATAAGTTAGTAATATGTCGGACAATCGACCTTATTTGCAAATTCGTTTTATCAGCAACATACCAAATACTATAATATACAAAATAGTTGTAAGCAGGATACCAACATATGTTTTCTACTATATACCAATAAGTTAGTAATATGTTGGGCAATCGAGTACTCTATTTTCATAGTTGTGACTAGTAATTTTGCTATTTTACAATATACTGAACACTATAATATACAAAATAGTTGTAAGCAGGATACCAACATATCTTATCTACTATATACTAATAAGTTAGTAATATGTTGGACAATCGAGTACCCTATTTTCATAGTTGTGACTAGTAATTTTCTATTTTACAATATACTGAATACTGTAATATATAAAATAGTTGTAAGCAGGATACCAACATATATAATCTACTATATACCAATAAGTTAGTAATATGTTGGACAATCGACCTTATTTTAATACTCGTATTTGCAAATTCGTTTTATCAGTAATATACCAAATATTTTAATATACAAAATAGTTGTAAGCAGGATACCAACATATGTTATTTACTGTATGGTGTTGAATATGGTATATAGTATATACTATAAATATAGTTTATAGTATTTTATAGTATATACATATATAAATATTAGTAAAAGTTGGGAGCAGTCCTTTTTTAATACAAGCATTTAAAAACTTTTTGTCTGATTCCACTTGATTTAACTTCATCGAATATTTTTCCAAATTTTAAAATCTGGTGATTTCATTTTCAAGGCATATATGGTGATTTAATTTTTAATTCAAAAATGGTGATTTAATTTTTAAGTTGAATCCAGGAAAGAACAAGATTTCGAAATTTGGAAAAATATTCGACGAAGTTAAATTAAATGGAATCAGACATAAAGTTTTTAAATGCATATATAAATATAGGTATATATGGTATATATTATATACCAATAAGTTGGTATTAAGTTGGACAACGAGTACCTTATTTTCATTGTCATAACTGCTTCTATGTTTTGTTTACAATTTACCTAGAGGTCATAAAACTATAGATTACTGATACTGGATTAGTTTGCTATTAATACCGTAACACAGAGGGGGCCAGGCTAGCTCAGTGGTTACGTGCTCGCCACTTGGTTAAATAATTCTTACTTCAGCCTATGAAAAAGGTTTTTAAATAAAACCGAAACATTGGCAACAAGAGTTTTGATTTTTTATCCTGGAAAATTAACCCAACCCCGATTAGAGAACATACATATATATATATATATATATATATATTTATATATAATCAGTTCACAAACGAAGAAAAGCAACACACAGAGAAAGAGACACACTTACAAACTCAAATTTTCGGATGATCCGTCTTCAGGAGAAAAGAGAGAATGGGCGACCAAGCACGCCGGAAGCACAACGGCAGGAAACCGTTGTGCTTCCGGCGTGCTTGGTCGCCCATTCTCTCTTTTCTCCTGAAGACGGATCATCCGAAAATTTGAGTTTGTAAGTGTGTCTCTTTCTCTGTGTGTTGCTTTTCTTCGTTTGTGAACTGATTTGCGTCCAGTTTGGATCGTTTTATCGAATTTTAAGTGGATATATATATAATATACAATTAAAAGAAACGGTCCAGCGGACTTTTTTAATTTTAAATAAATTCGGACAGCGGAGTACCGCCCTGTCTTCCAGCGGGACTGTTCGCTCTTCGCACCTCCTGATGACGACGATGGTCGAAATATCGATGTGAGTTATGTCTGTGTCTTTCTGTGTGTTTCCTTCGTTTTGAGTTTATTTTAATTTATATATATATATATATAAAATACAATTTAATTAAAATCCCATTACATCGTAATTATTCAATCATACATATTTATATGTTATAATTACAATATATAACGCAGTATTAATTAATGTTATAGTATTTTATTAAAAATGAATTTTCAAATTAAAACTATTAGGATTCACATCTTGTTACTGACTTCTTACTTGTATATTTATATATTTACAATAATAATTATTCTTTTAACAATATATATATTAAAAAAAATATTTTCCACACAATTTGATTATATGATTATTTATTTGAAAATATATATAATATATAATGTAAGGTTATAGATGTGTATATATTTTCTTGTTATATGTAAACACTACAATATTTTTTATTTTAATTAGCAAATTTGAAAAAATTTTGGAATTTAATTTCTTTATAATTTGAAAACTAATTTTTTATTTATTTGTATTTTTGAATGCTAACTGTTGTTCAGACATATGAGATAAGTTAAAAGATTTAAAATCAGGGAATATTGCCGAGTCAGCTATAGGGGACGTATTTAGAGATTGTGGAATTCAAAATTTTTTTGGTTTTGATGAAGATAGGTTTCGCTTTTTGTCCAAATATCGTATTTATAATGCTTTCACTTTTTTAGTATTTGATGTGTAAAATTTCCGGCTTATTGATAATTTTTTGCCTATTTTAGCATTAAGTCTGGCATATTTGCCTGTTGATTTTTTTTTTGGTAGTATTAAATTTTGCAAACATAAATGGATTTAGATTAGGGTTGTATAATGCACACCTCATATCGTACATGCTTGGGGCTGAAGTCTTAATTTAGCTTAATCTGGCTTAGTCTTCAGATTTATTGACCCCTGGCATGAAAATAAATGGAGGGAGAGTGAGTATTAAAACCTGAATCTACCTCTCCAGAGGAAAACACGTTTCCACTGTCCTAACCTGGTCCTCTTGAGCACGGAGAAAAACTTCGTCATATGTAACTTTTCGTCATACGTAACTTTAGGCATACGTATTTTTCGTCATACGTAACTTCTCTCATGATTTTTTTCGTCATGCGTAACTTTCGTCATATGTAACTTTCCGTCATACGTAACTTTCATACGTAACTGTCCTAACCTAGTCCTCATGAGCATGGAGAAAAACTTCGTCATATGTAACTTTTCGTCATACGTAACTTTAGGCATACGTATTTTTCGTCATACGTAACTTCTCTAATGATTTTTTTCGTCATGCGTAACTTTCGTCATATGTAACTTTCCGTCATACGTAACTATCATACGTAACTGTCCTAACCTAGTCCTCATGAGCACGGAGAAAAAACTTTGTCATATGTAACTTTTCGTCATACGTAACTTTCTCTAATGATTTTTCGTCAGGGGTAACTTTTGTCATATGTAACTTTTCGTCATTCGGAACTTTCATACGTAACTGTCATACGTAACGTCCTAACCTGCTCCTCATGAGCACGGAGAAAAACTTCGTCATATGTAACTTTTCGTCATACGTAACTTTTTCGCCATACGTAACTTTCGTCATATGTAACTTTTCGTCATACGTAACTTTCATAATATGTAACTTTCCGTCATACGTAACTGTCCTAACCTAGTCCTCATGAGCACGGAGAAAAACTTTGTCATATGTAACTTTTCGTCATACGTAACTTTCTCTAATGATTTTTCGTCATGCGTAACTTTTGTCATATGTAACTTTTCGTAATATGTAACTTTTCGTCATACGTAACTTTCATACGTAACTGTCATACGTAACTGTCATACGTAACGTCCTAACCTGCTCCTCATGAGCACGGAGAAAAACTTCGTCATATGTAACTTTTCGTCATACGTAACTTTTTGCCATATGTAACTTTCGTCATATGTAACTTTTCGTCATACGTAACTTTCATAATATGTAACTGTAACCATGTAATGTATATGTAAACGTATAATGTTGCTTTCTATAAAACTGTTTATACGAAGACGGAGAAAAAATTCATATTTTTTATACATAATTAAAGAATCAAAATGAAAGGAAGCACTAACAGTTCTTAATTCTTTTCTATTCACGTGTGTTCAAGAAAAACGATTTATTTTTCCGCTTTTTGAAGTCTGAAAAACAAGATATCTTTGGTTTCATGATGACTTCAAAAAAAAATCTGGAGTGGCCTACACTCTACTTCACTATAAGTAACTTAATGTCAAATTTCTTGAGTATATAAAACATAACGTCTCATTTAAGCATAACGTAAACATCTAAATGGGATATAATTATTAGATTATCATTCGTGAGGTAGTACAGATAGTGATTGAAGGACATATCATTTTATAAGCTTATTTTTGTACATCACAAATAATTTATTATTTGCAAATAATTACATTAGTATAACTACAGCAGTAATAACATTTTTGAAAAACCAAAGTGAACATTTATTGAAACGATTTATTCTCCTACAAGAGAATGGCTTTCGTTCAAACAGCCAGTATATTTCTTACATCGTTTACTTGACATCCTTCTACATTGAATATTAAAGTAAAATTTTTAAATTTAAAACAGGAAAATACCCTTTTTTTCTCTGATAAACATCTTTAACTGCGAAGAAAATGTTGTTTTAAGGTGATTTGTTAATTAAAGATGTACGGTAATTACATTTATTAATCTCTAAACGAAAGATTCAGATTATGAATTATCATTTACATTTTTGGTCTTTTATAGAATTATCATACTGGGAATTTAATCTTTAAAATAATAATAATAATTAAGCTTTTAGTAAAATCTTAATAAGATCATTTTCTTCCCTTTGTCAAATAACATATATACGAATTTTTTCTGAGTGAGTGTTATCATTTTCCTGCACAATATTATTCCTCTTACATCTCATATAATTCAATAAACAATTTAAAACTGTTCCTTTATAAAATCAATTTTACTCAGTGGATTCGCTAAAAAAATTTCTAAGTCAATGTAAACAATGCAAAAAAATACAAAAAATTCGACAAGTATAGCAGGTGACTCTTAGTCTAGGGTAAACAAAGAGTTTTTATATCGTTATTGCTCTTTCCCGTAATTGAAACTTCATGATTTTTTTTTTATGAATTGCTAATTTTTTGTTCCATTTTTGGTCAAATTTTCATTATTTTTTAATCAGCCGTTTAGCGTCAAAAAAAACATTTTCTGAAAACAGTTATCGTACTGTAACGCCCCATTAGTGAATGGAATTTAAAAAAAAATATCTCAACTCATTCTACAAATAATGTTCTATTTATAGGCATAGTTTCATTATTGTCCGTCAAACAGTATGGCTTGTATCGCTCTCACAAGGTTTGAGATTGAATTATAAGTCAAAATTTTTACATTTATTGAAAAAAAAATATTTCCTGTTGTTTTAAAATTCTGAATATATTTTTCGTTTGTTCCATTTGTAACCTCAAAGATAATGTCAAAATTTCAAAATTAGGGTTATCACTTTAGGAGAAATAAATGTTTTAAAAAAAAACGTTTTTGGCAAAAAAAGTGACTTTCCCATCATGCATAATTCTCCCAAACAATAGGCATCTTCGTCTAAATGGGCCCATTTTTGTATAAAATATCAACGTGATCCATCAAAGATTCTGGACCGTAGCGTGGTAACAAGCAATGCTAACACACGCACCCACCCACCACCCACCCACGCACCCCACCCACCCACCCACACACACACAGACATCATCGTAAAAACTTCATAAAACGACTTCTGGTACCTCAAAACATGTAATTCCGTCAAAATCTCGAGATCGAATTTTTTCACGATCACTATACTTTACTTATAGTAAAGTAAAAAAATATGGAGTGGCCTACACTCTACTTTACTATAAGTAACTCAATGTCAAATTTCTTGAGTATATAAAACATAACGTATCATTTAAGCATAACATAAATATCTAAATGGGATATAATTATTAGCATTGCATTCGTGAGGTAGTACAGATAGTGATTGAAGGACATATGAATTTATTAGCTTATTTTTGTACATCACAAATAATTTATTATTTGCAAATAATTTCATTAGTATAACTACAGCAGTAAAAACATTTTTGAAAAACCAAAGTGAACATTTCTTGATACGAAATATTATCCTACAAGAGAACATGGCTATTGTTCAAATAGCCAGTAGATTTCTTACATCGTTTACTTGACATCCTTCTACATTGAATATTAATGTAAATTTTTTAAATTTGAAACAGTAAAATACCCTTTTTTTCTCTGAAAAACATCTTAAACAGCGAAGAAAATGTTGTTTTAAGGTGATCTGTTAATTAAAGATCTACGATAAATATAGTTATTAATCTCTAAACGAAAGATTTATATTTTGAATTATCTTTTACATTTTTGGTTTTTAACAGAATTATTATACTGGGAATTTTATGGCTTCTTAGTATTTAATAAGATCATTTTCGTTCCCCTTTGTCAAATAACATATATACGAATTTTTTTTTAATGAGTGTTATCATTTACCTGCACAATATTATTCCTCTTACATCTCATATAATTCAATAAACAATTTAACTGTTCCTTTATAAAATCAATTTTATCTCAGTGGATTCGCTCAAAAAATTTCTAAGTCAATGTAAACAATGTAAAAAAATACAAAAAATTCGACAAGTATAGCAGGTGATCTCTTAGTCTAGGATAAACAAAGAGTTTTTATATCGTTATTGCTCGTTCCCGTAATTGAAACATTATGATTTTTTTTTATGAGTTGCTAATTTGTTGTTCCATTTTTGGTCAAATTTTCATTATTTTTTAATGAGCCGTTTAGCGTCAAAAAAACATTTTCTGAAAACACAAATCGTACTGTAACGCCCCTTTAGCGAATGTAATTTTAAAAAAAAATATCTCAACTCATTCTCCATATAATGTTCTATATATAGACATAGTTTCATTCTTGTCCGTCAAACAGTATGGCTTGTATCGCTGTCACAAGGTTTGAGATTGAATTATAAGTCAAAATTTATACATTTTATTGAAAAAAAAATATTTCCTGTTGTTTTAAAATTCTGAGTATATTTTTCGTTTGTTGCATTTAAAACCTCAAAGATAATGTCAAAATTTCAAAACTCTAGGGTTATCAGTTTAGGAGAAATAAATGTTTTAAAAAAAACGGTTTTTGGCAAAAAAAGTGACTTTCCCATCATGCATAATTCTTCGCAAACAATAGGGATCTTCGTCTTTATGAGTCCCATTTTTGTGTAAAATAACAACTTGATCCATCAAAGATTCTGGACCGTAGCGTGGTAACAAGCAATGCTAACACACGCACCCACACACGCACCCACCCACCCACCCACCCACCCACCCACCCACCCACCCACACACACACAGACATCATCGTAAAAACCTCATAAAACGACTTCTGGGACCTCAAAACATGTAATTCCGTCAAAATCTCGAGATCGAATTTTTTCACGATCACTATACTTTACTTATAGTAAAGTAAAAATCTTGACACTGCTTTGAAAACCCCAAAAACAATATCTTTTTGGAATTAAATCATTAAGTATTCATGTCGTCTTGAAAAAAAAAAGATGTTTTTTCTCATTTGGAGGATACACAAAATGAAGATCATTTTTGGATCTTGATCGTTTTGGATAGACGTCGTCTTCTAAATAAATGATATGTTTTCTCTCTTTTGAAGAACAGATTTGTCTTCTATCTTTTGGACGTCTTAAAAACAAGATATTTTTTCTATTGTGGACGATTTCAAGAAAAAAAAGTTGTTGTCTCTGTTTTGAAGGCTTCGAAAACGCGATATTTTTGGATCTTTATCTTTTTTGGATTCATGTCGTCTTTAAGAAAAAAGATTTGTTTTCTCTCTTTTGGAGGCCACAAAATGAAGATCATTTTGGATCTTGATCGTTTTGGATTCACGTCGTCTTCTAAATAAAAGATATGTTTTCTCTCTTTTGAAGAACAGATTTGTCTTCTATCTTTTGGAGGTCATAAAACAAGATATTTTTTCTATTGGTGGCGATTTCAAAAAAAAAATAGTTTTCACTGCTTTGAAGGCCTCGAAAACGCGATCTTTTTGGATCTTTATCTTTTTAGATTCACGTCGTCTTCAAGAAAAAAGATTTGTTTTCTCTCTTTTGGAGGCCACAAAATGAAGATCATTCTGGATCTTGATCGTTTTGGATTGACGTCGTCTTCTAAATAAATGATATGTTTTCTCTCTTTTGAAGAACAGATTTGTCTTCTATCTTTTGGACGTCTTAAAAACAAGATATTTTTTCTATTGTGGACGATTTCAAGAAAAAAAAGTTGTTTTCTCTGCTTTGAAGGCTTCGAAAACGCGATCTTTTTGGATCTTTATCTTTTTAGATTCACGTCGTTAATAAGTCCATATAAATGTAAATAAACATTAGGGACCATATTTTGAAAGGTTATACTCATATCAGCTGACAGCAGGGTTGCCACCTTTCATTAATAATATTTCTTTCAATTTTTTTAATTCTTTTATTATTTTTCTTACAAATATGACTTAAGTTTAAATGTTTTTTTTTCCCATTAAATTGCACCTTATTACTGTCGGCAAATATCATCTCTTTCTTTGATCTTTCACTCATCCAATTGTATTCTTAAAACAGCTGAAAAGGTTTTGTCAAAAAACTTTCATGTTACAGATTTATATGCATCACACTTATAACAACTGGTCTACAAAATTATCTGCTTCGCAACACTGTAGTCTCTTGTATGACGTACATATTAATTATAGTAATAGAATTATAATTTCCAAAAACTAAATAGCCATATGATAAAAAATACACATAACTAACTAGTATTAAAAAAAATATAACCATAATTAATGATTACAAAAAAAAAAAGAAATATTATATCTTCTGCACATCAGGAATTCATCCTTAAACGCGTTTGAAAAACTAAGTGTACATCTTCATATTTACATTTACATTTACAATCATAAACAAAATATTTATGAACTTTTGAAGTAAAATAAAAGAAAGAGAATCAAAATTTAAATGAAAATAAGGTGGTTGTCTATTATTATAAAGGAGAAACGATTAAAATTTTGTGGCTTACCCTTTATTTAACTTCAAAATGGTTATACATGTATACACTATTTCGTTGGAAATACGATCCAAAACGGACAAATATAGTTTAATATAGACAAAAAAACATAGAGAAATCAAAAGAACACACTTACAGTCTCTAATTTTCGGTTTCAACGGTCTTCAGGAGAGATAAGAGAGGGAAACCAAGCGCACTGGTTCAGAGACGGTCTCCAATCGTCTCTGAACCAGTGAGCTTGGTTTCCCTCTCTTATCTCTCCTGAAGACGGTTGAAACCGAAAATTAGAGACTGTAAGTGTGTTCTTTTGATTTCTCTATGTTTCTTTGTCTATATTGAACTATATATATATGATCAAACCACAATAAGAAAATAGGAAAACAAGACTAAGATGTTTCAACCAGTTCAATTTTTGACTCTGACGAAGACCGCTTGGGAATTTGGAGTATTAGTAAATTAGTAATAAGTGAGACCCTAATAATCTCAAGTAAATTTGGAACTCGTGTATATATATATATATATTTAAATGTATATATATTATTGAATTTGATGGCAGATTCTGCGTTCATGACTTTCTTACTTATAGCTTCTATTTTCCTTACAATTTTCTTTTGAGAAGGTGATAATTGCCAAAGCAAACTAGCAAACGACATTCAGAAGGCTGGAAATAACCACTTCACTGGGGATAACTATATTTAATTAAACACTACACTAGATTAAACTAAGATAACAACAAGCTTTCGGCCCCATGGGTCATCATCAGGTTCATCATCTGCCATCAAATTCAATAATATATGTTTGAAAGAGGACTTGCTGCCGAAATACACTAATATATATATATATATATATATTATATGTTTATATATGTTTATATATAGGTCCAAAACAATATCAAATGGGAAAAAAGGACTAAGTTCTTTCAACCGTAACAAGCGGTTATCGTCAGAGTTAAGAACATAACTGAAACACTAAATGTAGAAACATCTTGGTGAGGGGTTGAAAGGAATGGAGAGGAAAAGTGGTATTTTAAAAGGGTTTAAAGTGCAAGAATGTCCTTAGAGGTTTGTTTGAGGAAACAAAAGAGTTCAATAAGAAATAGTAAAATTAGAAATCTATTCGCTAGCTATCAAACCTCTTAGAATAGGCTATTGCTCTCGTCAAGGAATAATCAAGCGTAAAGAGTCCATTACTAATGTTTATAATATTTTGATAAATTAAGTTTAATCATCAAGGACTCAATATTTTATAACAAAATCGATTATGCATAGGTAATAAATTTAGCTCCTGTCCAATCAATAATGATGACGATGATGATTTACATTATTTATATGCAGGATTAAGGTACTACTGTTTTCCTGTCTACTTATGTTATATTGATGTTGTTTTACACGTGTGTAAATTTAAAGATTTACCAGTTTTGACCAATATAAGTTTTATGGTAGTTACACGTTTTTATGGTTTTATGTTGTTTTACACGTGTGTAAATTTAAAGATTTACCAGTTTGACCAATATAAGTTTTATGGTAGTTACAGGTTTTTATGGTTTTATGTTGTTTTACACGTGTGTAAATTTAAAGATTTACTAGTTTGACCAATATAAGTTTTATGGTAGTTACAGGTTTTTATGGTTTTATGTTGTTTTACAAGTGTGTAAATTTAAAGATTTACCAGTTTGACCAATATAAGTTTTTGGTAGTTCCACGTTTTTATGGTTTTATGTTGTTTTACATGTGTGTAAAGATTTACCAGTTTGACCAATATAAGTTTTTGGTAGTTACACGTTTTTATGGTTTTATGTTGTTTTACACGTGTGTAAATTTAAAGATTTACCAGTTTGACCAATATAAATTTTATGGTAGTTAGGTTAGGTTAGGCTGCAGTGGCAGTCCCACAAAGGAACACACTTAGGCCGAGCATTGACCCTTTGTGATACCACACAATGAAGATTGATTCTACTGTGGGAGTCCTAAATTTTGCCTAACTCAAATGTATTTAGAGTAGGGATCTTTAACGAGTACCTGACATCGTACAGGCTCAGGACCGACAGTTTAACGTCCTTCTCCGATGGACGACGTGCTCAGATTTATTCACCTCCAGCGTACTTAAATCGAGGGCCAGGTGATGATTGAACCCCGGTCCTATCAGTTCAGAGGCGAGCACGTAACCACTGAGCTACCCTGACCCCTTTTTATGGTAGTTTTTACACTGAATTGTTTGGGGGATAGGTTTTTTTTAAATCTTTTTTACTGTACTCCTTTCCTTCCTGAAACATTCCTCTCTGGACTAATGTCATTTCCCGCACTTTACTTCCTTTTAAAATACCACTCCTTTCTCCCACTCCTCTCAACCCCACACCAACATGTTTCTGCATTTAGTGATTCAGTTGGGATTTTGATTCTAAGGAAGCCTGCTTGTTACGGTAAAATCATTTTAGTCTATTTTCCAATATCATTTTATGGTTTGGTCATTGGTTGTTGTTTCACGTGCTTATGTGAAATATTATATATATATATATATATATATATATATATATATTTTTTCTATGAGATCTCCGGGAAAGAAAAATGATTCGTTGAAATGCTGACGAATAGGAGCATTGGTGACCTTCTATTGGTCAGCATTTCAACGAATGATATATAATATATATATATATATATATATATATAAAAAGATTTCACATAAACACGTGAAACAACAATCAATGATCAAACCTCAATAAGAAATGGGAAAACAAGACTAAGATCTTTCAACCGTAACAAGCGGTCTTCGTCAGAGTCAAAAACCTAACTGAAGTCAGTTGGGTTTTTGACTCTGACGAAGACCGCTTGTTACGGTTGAAAGATCTTAGTCTTGTTTTCCCATTTCTTATTGTGGTTTGATCATTGATATATATATATATAATTTATATAATATATATATATATACACTAGAATTTAAAAAAGAACACATAGAAAGGAAACCACTGAACTCACTACTATATTTTGATGTCCTCGTCTTCAGGAAAAGAAGTGAATCGCTCCAAAGGCTGATAACGACTCAGTTATATATATATATTGTAAACATGAAAACGATCCAAAAGGACAACAGATTTTTTACAGTAAATTACGGACATAGAACAAAGAAATAAACACTTTTACTGTCTCTAATTTTGGTTGAATTGCCATTAGGAGAGTTGAGATAAGGACACCAAGTGCACTTGCGAAACGACGGTTGGAGACCAACAGTGCTGTCACACACGTGCCCAGTTCATGTAAGGTAAGAAAAATTAACTAAGAACAAGAGAGGAGCTAAGAAATAGAAAGTTAAAATATAAATAATTAATAATAAAAACTTAAAAGACAATAATGGATAATCTATTATATATATTTCCTAATTTTCTTCATTTTCACTTTTTATTTCTTAGCTCTTGGCTTATTCATAGTTAATTTTCCTTACCTTACTTGAACCGGTCACGCGTGTGACAACACTGTTGGTCTCTAACCGTCGCTTCACAAGTGCGCTTGGTGTTCCTATCTCAACTCTCCTGATGAAGGTTCAACCGAAAATTAGAGACAGTAAGTGTGTTTGTTCCTTTGTTCTGTGTCTGTGATTACTGTGAAACGTATTGATATATATATATATACTTTTTTGATAAAAATACGATATAAAATGGACAAATACAGTTCAATGTACATAAAGAAACGTAGACAAATTAAAAACACACACTTACAGTCTCTAATTTTCGGTTGAACCGTCTTCAGGAGAGATAAGAAAGGGAAACCAAGCGCACTGGTATTCTTATCTCTCTTGAAGACGGTTCAACCGAAAATTAGAGACTGTAAGTGTGTGTTTTTAATTTCTCTACCTTTCTTTATGTACATTGAACTGTGATTGATCTATGATCAGTGTTCAGTTGGGATTTGACTCTGACGAAGACCGCTTGTTACGGTTGAAAGATCTTAGTCTTGTTTTCCCATTCTTATTGTGGTTTAATCATATATATATATATATATGAAAATCTACATGAGGTGTCTGGTTCTGATATCTGATTGGTTGATGCGGGACCAAATAAGCTTGACTCATTTTTCAAGTTGAAGGCTTCTAGCTCTTATCGAAGTCACATGTACAGCGGTTCTTCTCTAGAGTGACGAACCGCTGTTTCTCTAGAAATAAGAGCTAGAAGCCTTCGATAAAAGCTAGAAGCCTTCGATAAAAGCTAGAAGCCTTCAACTTGAAAAATGAGTCAAGCTTATTTGGTCCCGCATCAACCAATCAGATATATATATATATATAACATTTTCGCATAAACACGTGAAATAACAATCAATGATCAAACCACAATAAGAAATGGGAAAACAAGGCTAAGATCTTTCAACCGTAACAAGCGGTCTTCGTCAGAGTCAGAGTTCGTCAGAGTTGGGTTTTTGACTCTGACAAAGACCGCTTGTTACGGTTGAAAGATCTTAGTCTTGTTTTCCCATTTCTTATTGTGGTTTGATCATTGATATAATATATATATATATATATATATATATGTGTGTGTGTGTGTGTGTGTGTGTGTGTGTTTGTATTTTAGGTGCAATCTGACAATAAACACTAATTATTCGAAACCCATTCTGTGTTTAACTCGTTTGTTTGTTGAAGACTTAGTGTTTCATTTCTGCTTTGCTCATGAGTATATACCAACAAATATAACCACTTGCATAGCATATGAGTTAAAACATAATTAAATTCTATAAAAATAATAAAAATAAGGAAATGATAATTTTTAACAAAAAGATACTATTAATTTACCTT
>JAPFBL010000931.1:0-51739 GCA_026182355.1 Hermatobates lingyangjiaoensis | reverse complement strand
TAGAAGTGTCTAATACTATAAGTATACTTTATATAGGTGTATACTACCTATTGTAGTATACCTACAATAGTACACTTAATCGTATTGGACAGTACAGTGACACATTTTCGTTTGTTTGAGTCGGTGCCGACAACCACCTGCACATCTTGTCACTATTCAGTTGGCTCAGGTGATTCGAATTCCAGGAACTCGTATTGGCACTAAGAATGGAGTAATGTTGTGAGCCGATACTCGTGGCACTGAAGACTAGAGGGTACTGTAGAGCAGGGATCTTCAACCTTTTTTACATCGCGACCTATTTTTGACGCCCAAATTTATTCGTGACTCTTTAGTGAGAACAAAAATAAAATGAACAATTAAATAAAAAAGGGAAAATTAAAATAAATTTGATCAATAGGAACTTTAATGAGATTCTTGTGCAGCATTAATAATAAATAAATTATTTATTTAATTTAGTCCTTTATTTTCTATATAAAAATAAACAATTTAAAACATTTCGCGACCCGCGTTTAACCCTTTCGTGGCCCACCGGTTGAAGACCGTTGCTGTAGAGGGCTCTACCCCTCCTTTAGTCGTCATTTTGTGCCTGTATGCTGTTATTAAGGCTGTGCGATTTCATGCTTCTATTTAGCTATTCTATGTTTGCTATCCCTCTTGCGACAGACTACTACATATTTTGTGCATAGGTTAGGTTGCAGTAGCTGTCTGGAGAACACATATGACTCTTTGTGATGTGTGATTCCACATTTGGAGTTCTAAATTTTTCTTAACTGAAGTGAATTGGAGAGTTGTGAGTACCTGAAATCTTATCCTGACAGACAGCGCTTAACGTTCTCTCTGAGGGGCGACGTGATCAGATTTTTTTTTACCTTCCACTCGAATAAATGAACTGACGTACAGTGACAGGCTTCAGGTACTCCGTCGGACTGACGCATTCTGCCCTCTTACTTCAATCATATCTCCCATCCATTCAATTAATTACTCTGTCTTATGTAACACTACAAGTTATAAAACATCTATCCAGTGAATCTAGGTACAAGACCAAACTTCTATATAACAAAATCTTTATCTTGAATTCAGCCTTTTTTTTTTAAATATTTTATTTCAATAAATTCTATTTTATGATTACATTATTCTATTTTCTTATATTTACATTAATGCTTATTTATGCTATTTAATTGGCTAAACTTGTTAAATTGGGTAAACAAGTTCTATAAAACAAAGTTTCATGAGATTCGAAAAAAAGGTGACAAGTTGGCTGATTTGATGTGAAGTAGAGTTGGAGATAATAATGGTTATTGTAAATAGATTTGCACACTATTTTAACTTTACACTATTGTAAAAGTGTGGGTCGTAAAAAGAGTAATCGTTCTCTCTTGAAATATATTTGTTTTTACCTTTATTCTTACATTGCTGTATTTATCATTGATTCAAAAATCGGTCAGATCAGGTTCAAATCAAACGTGCATAATGCGTCGGCAAAGTTACAGAGTACTACAAAATATTTTAAATGTAAATATTCCAGAATAAAAAAGAGATAATACAGAAGTATACCTTTTTGTAAATTACATTATATATCTAACATGAGTATGTTTTCGATTTGAAATTTTAAAGCTGCCCAGCTGTCAACAAATTTTACACGGACAACACATTAATGAAGAAATAAAGTTCAATTCAAGATTTGCGAAAGAATGTGGGAGTTTCTGAACTATACGACTGATGTTAATTTTAGTTGCCTTTATATTAGAGTCATTTTGTATCGAATAGTCCATGAGTATATAAAGTATGTATATAAGTATTTTATACTCATAAAGGTCTATAAGCATTAAACGTACTGATGTCTGTACGTTTTCATTCGCATTATACAAATTATCAAATGATATAACATTTGAAGAACTTCGTGTTCCTGGGAAATAGATTGGTCAAGTTTGGTAAAAAAATTCTTTTTTTTTTAAAAAAAAAAAATCATGTTTAATTTAAAAATGTGTTAATGTGACTTACTGAAGTCGGGTTGTTGGCACTTTCCTTGGTGGCATGAACAGATCGTACTCCCAGTGTATACTATAACTGAACCACGTGAGCGATTTTGATTACGTAATGAAGAGTTCTGTGACGATAGTAACAGAGATCGTATCTAAACCTAGATCCGTAAAAGTTACATTCGATTAGATATATAGGCAGAAAAATGCTATGCTAGTGGTATTTAATTTTTATAGGAAGTTGTAAAAATGCCTTTACATAACATCGAGTTACGAACACTGTTGTGGTACTTTTATTGTTTACTTACGTACAATGAATGTGCAGGGAGTATGTTGAAAGATTCCTTTTGAGAACGAATGTTCCTGCATTCTCACTGTAAAAAGGTGTAACTTCAAGAAGAACACAAGTATTAGAAATGTGTTTGTATTAATAAACAACTTTTAAGAATTTTTATTAAAACGATCGTTTTCTATGGTTTCAGAAAATAATAGCACAATATTCAGATGAAGATATTTTATAAACAATAACTTATGCAAAAATGTGAAAACATTTTGTCAATTTCAAATTTTATTCTCTTATACATTTTATTTGAATTATTTTTTCTTCATGTCATTTACGATTTCAAAAAATATTAAAAGTGGCATTTATCATTTGGTTAAATTTTGACCTTCACTTGTCAATAATGGAGGGAATCTTACTGAAGAGTTTTTATTATCAATTTTTGTTTCGATTTTGTTTTATTTCTTTTTACTTCATTCTATCCCTTAAAAAAAAGATCTGTAATTTAATTAATAGTAATTTTTTAAATTGATGCAATAACAATATGGTCGTAAATAAATAAATACGATGATAAGTAACCTTTGTGTATTGGTATGAATTACATTCGCTTTTATTTGATAGTTTAGTTATATGGTATTCCGATTCACCTGAAATGGATGGCACATATGATAATGCATATGCATTGGTATTGAGAACAAAGAAGTACCTGTAAACTTGATTATGACTATATTCGTCCGTGAAAAAGCTTTCATTCATAAATTTTTCAAGTAAATCTTCTTGTATACTAAGATTGTAGTATATAACTACACTTAGCTGAGGTTTGTTTCGTATTTGGTATTTCAATCGTTGTAAATAACCTTCTCGTTATTTGATCCATACAATGCAATATATTTCTAATAGTTGCCATGTTCACCAGTCATCATCAGGACATGAATAATCTTCACTTTTGATTTCCCGCAAGTGAAGAGGGTTGCAGTGAAGGGATTAAGAGTGTGCGTCGTTTCTTCAAAGTGCAGGAGGTATGCGGTGTGAATGGCTTAGGGAATAGACGGAGAAGCCTCTCTGAGATTGAGTAGAACCAAACAGTTTCTCCCATCCCTGCACTGTATTTACGCCCCGCTTTTGTATTTGTGTGTGTAATGCCTAACTTCTAACATGTGATTAATCTTTCTCTTGTACTTATTTTTTTTAATAGCTGCTCGTATTTTACCGTGAATATGTTTCATAAGGTCTTTAATTGTTGATATGTTAGGTATACAGTAATAATTACCCTGGAGTATCCGTTTTATAAGATGATTGAGAAGCTAATTACGAAGCAAGTGTCAGCTAAGTATGGTTATATTTTTAATAATGTATGCAAGCAATTCTATTATCCAACTACCAATACACGTGATGGACCAAAACCTACCTCTAAATATATAGTAGATGATTAAATTGAAAAATATTATTTTATTCTTAATTTATTAATATGTGGGTTAAAAAGCTAATGAAATGGTCTCCAGATATAAAAATTTAATGGTATAAACAACGCGTTTCGTAGTGTTCTGCCTCAGGCATTAACTAAGGGTGAGCGTTGTTTATACCTTTAAATTTCTATATGTGGAGACTATTTCATTAGCTTTTTACCCTACAATGAGTAAATACCACATAATAACTGATAGCACTACATTAGAATTTATTAATATATTAATTTATTCTTAACACCTGAATTTACATATTTCTTTTTATTAATAAGCAATGAGTGAGTTGCTACCTCTTCCTGATACAAGTATTAGGGTGCAATACCCGATAAACAGTTTTTTTTTTTTATAATAATAAAACTTAACATAAAGTTAAAAAAAAAACACAAAGTTATGGAACTTTATAGTGGAATTGGCACAGGTTCACTTACTGAGGACGGTACGAAATGCTTCAATTCTTGACGAATTAAAATAAAGGATACACAAACATTCCAATTAATGTAGTACGTGACATTACAAAAATACATTAAATAATACTAGGTTGTAATCAAACTAGGGAAAACGTATTTTCTTGTTGACACTATTGTGACTTTTATAATAATAAAAAGAGAATCGTGTAATATGGACTTTATGAAATTAAATAATGCCAGTAAAAGAAAGTTCCTTTTATCTGTTATAATAATCTGAAATTCAATATCTCTAGTAACTTATTTATATTTGACATTATTATAACCCTTATAATAAATAAAGTGAAAACCTTATAATATGGATTTTATAAATTAAATAATGCCAGTAAAACAAAGTTACTCTTATTAAAGTATAAATTAGATTAGAAATGATGTTTAAAAAAAGTTGAATGGAAGTTAATGTCAGGTTCATGGGTCTTGTTTATTTTAACCAATCATAGCTCATTTTATTTCAACCAATCATAGCTCTTCATTTCAACCAATCATAGCTCATTTTATTTCAACCAATCATTTTTTCCAAATACTTTTCACTTTTAATTAATTGTGCGTCTCTGTAATAATAGCGTCACATTTATTTCTAATAGTTTTAAATGAATTCAAACTATCTAAATCAAAAAATTAGTTAATATATGTCTTAAATTAAATATTGCGTTGATTGAATGTCAATGCAAGAATACAGAAGGTATTGAACATCTTAATTATGGTCAGTGGCAACATATTAATTTTCTTTTCAATATTATGAGTTTAATTAATTTGTTCTTAGACTGTCCACTCTTATCTATGGTAATATTTTATATTACATTAATATTGTATTTTTATCACCAATACACCTCAACAGGAAAATAGTGTATTTAAATTAACTAACACTGTATATATCAAGCGAAAAAATCACCTTGAAATCGTTTTCAAGGCTCAGCTAATTTATTAATTGAATTAAAATTTCTTCTATAACATCCAAAAAGTATCTTTCAAACAATTGAAAACAGTTATTTAGTCTACTAGTTGTACCTATTTTCCAAAATTTTCCTTAAAAATTTCTGGTCTTAAACAATGTTATTCTCATATTTTTTCTCTAATTATATTGTTACAATTAAATTTATTTAGTTCTAAAGTATTATTTTATAATGACTAATTTATGTTTTATTAAAAAATCCTTCCAACATTCGATCAATTTTAAGTTACCATAAAGTATTAGAAAATATTTTAACGACTTTCTAAGAAGTTTAAATAAAAAAAAAGAGAATAAAAAAAGATGATTATGATCTTCACAAGTCTTTTGATATATGCTGTACAATTTTCTTAATTCGATTAAAAATTACAAGCATTGAATAACTAAACAAGAAAACTAATGACTTTCAATATGGTGAAATAACAATTTGTTGAAGAGGAAATGAGTGAAAAGCTAGAGGAGGAACGTGAAAAGAAGAAGACTGGTGGAAAATGAAAGGATGGTCACGTAGATGTCTGATTTAGGACTGTCGCCAGAGATAATAAAAGTCGACGGTTATAGATGTGCTTTGGAATTAGTTGGAAATCACATATTACGGCCAATACTGAATTAGCTGGCCCTTCTTCTCTATTAATTTCCTGTCCTAAAATGTTTTCAAAGAAATATATATAACATGTATGAAATTAGTTATATTACAAAAGAAATGTCTTATATTAAAGTTCATAAAGAAAATAAACAGAAGAAGGGATGTATTGAATGGACTTAACGAGTCAAGTTTAACTGAAACACTTACAATTTTTATAACAAATTTCATTAAATCGTCTTTAATATGTATAAAGAAATAAGAAAAGCGCTAAAGTGAAGAGTAGATTTAGTTCTACCATTACTCCATCTGTTGATTCAATGTCCCTCCCCCCACCCCCTACCAGCAGAGTTAACAAGTACCTGGCATCGTACAGGCTCGGGACCGACGGCTTAACAACCTCTCCGAGGAAGAACGTGATCAGATTTATTCACTTTCCACATGAGTTGGTATTGAACCCTGGATCTACCAATCCGGAGTCTATCTTGGCCACCTAGAACTATACATAATAGACTAGCAAAAGTGCCTGTCTTTGACGGGTACTTTTTCAAAAATTCGGAGATGGTACATTGTATTCCAATATATCATGAGACATTCAGGAATAATAGAAAATGTCATTATTAGAACAGTATTAAGCAATTGCCTTTGTATATACCACACTAGCTGTTTGTCCTTCAGGTTCATGGAAGGATAAAGAGTTGGAACCTCTGACTCTTGGCCAAGCAGACTACAGTTGACTATGTGAGAAAAACTTTGTCTCAATCACTTCAATTCCTCCCGTAGATAATTAAATTAAAATTATATCAGTAATTTTGAAAATATAGTTATTAATATTTTTAGGTAAACCATTTAATTGATTTTGCTATAGATTAGATACAAAAATATATTAAGTTCGTTAAGAAGTTTAATTTAGTTTCGAAACATATATATATGTATATATCTTGTTTTCCCATTTCTTATTGTGGTTTGATCATTGATATATATATAGCAAACAGCAGAGGTTATTGAGGGTTGGTCTACACAAACAAACACTTCACTTACTCCAACGTTTCGCTATATTTTTATATCAAGATAAACAACACAATAAATAACACAACGAAAACAGTAGTAAATATTAGTAATATTAGTATTTTAAAGTAAAGAAACCTCCCAGAAAACAAATAGTAACCATCATGAAACAGTATTAAATAAAAATGCTGCAACATAAACAGATTTCCAAGCCCAGAAGATGACATAAATATATGTCGAAACGTCGGCAAAAGGACTAGTTGTAATCATTGGACCTCAAACCTCAAAAAAAATTACATCATATAAATATTGGGTCAAGAAAACAAATCATGATGAATATATATATATATATATATATATATATATATATATATATACCATATACCCATATATATATATATGGGTTACTTGCCGTTGCGTCTACAACGTGCTTGGTCTCCCATTCTCTTTTCTCCTGAAGACGGATTACCCGAAAATTTGAGTCTGTAAGTGTGTTTCCCTACTTTGTGTGTTGCTCTTTGTTAATCTCGAACTCGTGTATGTATATATATATATATATATATAAACACTAATAAATTCTCGACTGTGTGACAGATATACAACTAAAAAATGATAGATCGGGATGCGGTCAGTTTCTTCCTTATTTCCTT
This sequence comes from Hermatobates lingyangjiaoensis, assembly GCA_026182355.1. Taxonomy (NCBI): domain Eukaryota; kingdom Metazoa; phylum Arthropoda; class Insecta; order Hemiptera; family Hermatobatidae; genus Hermatobates; species Hermatobates lingyangjiaoensis. Next base: position 44,363 of record JAPFBL010000931.1, on the reverse strand, counting down.
CCTTATTTAATTTTTCATAGTGTACTTCTTTTGTTTGTGTTTTAAAAAATGTGCGTATTAAAATTCTTGTTTTCCTCTGTTTGTAGGCCGTTGGAAAAAGATTTTAAATAAAATCGAAACGTCGGCAATGAGAGTTTGAATTGAAAGTGGAAGAAACTGACCGCATCCCGATCTATCATTTTTTAGTTGTATATATATTTATATATATATAAATCGGTTGGGTTTTTGACTCTGACGAAGACCGCTTGTTACGGTTGAAAGATCTTAGTCTTGTTTTCCCATTTCTTATTGTGGTTTTATCATTCATATATATATATTGTAAACAGGAAAATGATCCAAAAGGACAACAAACGTTTCACGATGAATCACAAACACAGAACAAAGGAACAAACACACTTACTGTGTCTAATTTTTGGTTGAACCGTCATCAGGAGAGTTGAGTTAGGGACACCAATTAATGCGCTTGATGTCCCTATCTCAACTCTCCTGATGATGGTTCAACCGAAAATTAGAGACAGTGAGTCTGTTTGTTCCTTATATATATAGTTCTATGTTTCTTTATGTACATTGAACTGTATTTGTCCATTTCGGATCATATTTTCATCGAAAAAGTGTATATATATATATATATATTTCGGTTTTATTTAAAACCTTTTTCATAGGCCTACAAACAAAGGATAATAAGAAATCACATATCAACATCAAACATATACACAATATGAAAATGGATTGTTACAACTCATGAATATTACAAACAGAAATATTTCAGAGATACATAAAACAATATTACTTACAGAAGTAAGAATTTTTTAACTAAGAAAATGAAATTTACATTATTTAAAGGAACAACAATGTTAGCCGGACAAAACCTTCGACTAGACTAATAAGATAACATTACAAATAACCTCAACACTGTTCACTCAAGGGAACTAAATAAATCAAATTTCACTAAACCTCAGCACAACACTCCAGAATAAATATTACTTAAATTAGTAATATCACTTCTATGATTAATCGAACTTAGATCCTTTTTAATATATAACATCTCAAGTGTCTTCCTTCTTTGCTCATCTTTTTCTTTTTCTATTATAGTTGTATCTTCAAAATCGAACGTGTGACCTTCGTTTATTGCATGCCCAGCTAAGGCTGTTGCGTTACTTTTATTTGTTCTTATGGAATAATTATGTTGGTACAACCTTTCTTTGAGAAAACGACTAGTTTCACCATAGTAACACTTGTCACAGTCTTTACATTTGATGGCATAAATGAGGTTACTTTGTAACTCCTTCGGTATTTTTTCTTTCAAATTTGAAAATAAAGATTTATTTTTTCTTTTATTATAAAATGCCAGTGTAACTTCAGGTACGTTTCGTTTGAACACTTTTCTAATTGATTGTGATAAGCCCTCAACATAAGGAAATTTGAAATACTTCCTATTTATAACTTCCAGTTCAGCATGATCTTCATTTGAATGTGCTGGTTGCTGTCTTAAATATCTTAACCAATATCGTTCAACTAAGTTCTTCGGATAACAATTTTTCTGTAACAATAATTTCACCCTTTTCTTATTTTCATTTAGAAAACATGGACTACTTATTTCAATAACTTTTTTAACCAAATTTTGGACGCAATTTAATTTTGGTTTATAGCATGAGAAGAATGGTAGTTCAGGATTCTTGCAGCACTGGTAGGTTTTTTAAACCAATCCGTTAAGATATTGCCATTTTCACCTCTTATAACTTTCACATCTAAGAATGGCAGATTTCCATCTTTCTCTACTTCACAAGTGATGCTGTTCACTTCACTTGTGATATAGCATCACTTAAAGTTACAGCTAGAGAAAGATGAAAAGAAATCTGCCATTCTTAGATGTTGAAAGTTTAGGAGAGTGAAAATGAAAGCAATATCTTAACGGATTGAAGTTAAGAAGAACCTACCAGTGCTGCAAGAATCCTGAAACTACCATTCTTCTCATGCTATAAACCAAAAAATTAAATTGCGTCCAAAATTTGGTTAAAATAAGTTATTGAGAGATAAGTAGTCCGAGTTTTAAGGCTGGAAATGAAAATAAGAAAAAAAGTGGTGAAATTATTGATTTACAGAACCTAAATTGTATATACCTGAAGAAGCGGTTAGTTGACACGATATCGGTTTAAGATTTATTTTATTTATTTTTTGATCAGCAACCAGCACATTCAAATGAAGATCATGCTGAACTGGAAGTTATAAATAGGAAGTATTTCAAATTTCCTTATGTTGAGGGCTTATCACAATCAATTAGAAAAGTGTTCAAACGAAACGTACCTGAAGTTACACTGGCATTTTATAATAAAAGAAAAAATAAATCTTTATTTTCAAATTTGAAAGAAAAAATACCGAAGGAGTTACAAAGTAACCTCATTTATGCCATCAAATGTAAAGACTGTGACAAGTGTTACTATGGTGAAACTAGTCGTTTTCTCAAAGAAAGGTTGTACCAACATAATTATTCCATAAGAACAAATAAAAGTAACGCAACAGCCTTAGCTGGGCATGCAATAAACGAAGGTCACACGTTCGATTTTGAAGATACAACTATAATAGAAAAAGAAAAAGATGAGCAAAGAAGGAAGACACTCGAGATGTTATATATTAAAAAGGATCTAAGTTCGATTAATCATAGAAGTGATATTACTAATTTAAGTAATATTTATTCTGGAGTGTTGTGCTGAGGTTTAGTGAAATTTGATTTATTTAGTTCTCTTGAGTGAACAGTGTTGAGGTTATTTGTAATGTTATCTTATAGAAGGTTTTGTCCGGCTAACATTGTTGTTCCTTTAAATAATGTAAATTTCATTTTCTTAGTTAAAAAATTCTTACTTCTGTAAGTAATATTGTTTTATGTATCTCTGAAATATTTCTGCTTGTAATATTCATGAGTTGTAACAATCCACTTTCATATTGTGTATATGTTTGATGTTGATATGTGATTTCTTATTATCCTTTGTTTGTAGGCCTATGAAAAGGTTTAAATAAAACCGAAACGTTGGCAACGAGAGTTTGATTTTTTATCCTGGAAAATTGACCGAACCCCGCTTAGAGAACACACTATATATATATATATATATATATATATATATATATATATATATAATATATATATATAATTAAAGTTACAGCTAGAGAACACAAGAAAAAGGACGAACACTCACGAATCTCGATTATTTCGGCGTCTTGCCGTCTTCAGGAGAGTAGAAAAAAGAAAGAAAATAAAAGGAGAAAGAATGAAGGAACGGAGACGTAAATGCGTCCACTGGCCGATGTAAACTATATATATATATATATATATATATATATATATATAATATATATATATATATATATATATATATATATATATATAGTGAGAGCGAGGGAGAGAGAGAGTGGGGAGTTAGATAAAGGCAGGGATGAATGAAGTAAAGAAAATAAACGTTGCGTCACTATTGACAGTATCAATTTAACAACGAGACCCTTACTACATGCATGTAATTAATATAACCTTGAATATCAGGAGCCAGGGTAGCTCAGTCGCTTGCGTGCTCACCTCTAACTAGAATATCCGTCTTAATCTTTATTTTTATTTTTATTTTTTGATTCAGCCAGTAGGATTCAAATAGCGAGTATGGCATGGGTAGCCCAGTGGCTTGCGTGCTCGCCTCTAACTGGTATATCACATATCTATAGAACAATTTTAGCTTTTTAATACTATAGTTTTTATTTATGATTCAGCCATTAGAAATCAAATAGTGAGAGTGGCATGAGTAGCCCAGTTGCTTGTGTGCTCGCCTCTAACTAATATATCACATATCTATAGAACAATTGTGGCTTTTTAATACTATAGTTTTCATTTATGATACAGCCATTAGAATTCAAATAGCGAGAATGGCATGAGTAGCCCAGTAGCTTGCGTGCTCGCCTCTAACTAATATATCACATATCTATAGAACAATTGTGGCTTTTTAATACTATAGTTTTCATTTATGATTCAGCCATTAGAATTCAAATAGCGAGAATGGCATGAGTAGCCCAGTAGGTTGCGTGCTCGCCTCTAACTAATGTATCACATATCTATAGAACAATTGTGGCTTTTTAATACTATAGTTTTCATTTATGATTCACCCATTAACATCCAAATAGCGCGTGTCACATGAATAGCCCATTGGCTCGCGTGCTCGCCTCTAACTGGTAGATCTGAAATACACAGAACACTTTTAGCTTCTAAAACTTTATTATACTTCTAAGTATTGGATCCAGCCATTAACATTCAAATAGTGGGGGTGTGGCATGAGTAGCCCAGTGGCTTGCGTGCTCGTCTCTAACTTGTAGATCTGATATCCATAGAACACTTTTGGCATCTTAACCATTATTATAGTTCTCATTTATGATTAATTCACCCATTAACATTGAAATAGGGGTGTAAGATGAGTAGCCCAGTGTTTTGCATGATCGTCTATGGTCTAGTATATCTGATATCGATACAAAACTCTGGCTTCTTAATCTTTGTTTTATTGGTTGTTGGTTCGTTCATTCCCCTTATAATTGGGGAGGCCAGCGTAGCCCAGTAGTTTGTGAGCTCGTCTATGGTCAAGTATATCTGATATCGATACACAACTCTGGCTTCTTAATCTTTATTTATTTTAGTGTTGGTTCGTTCATTACCCTTATAATTGAGGAGGGCAGCGTAGCCCAGTGGTTTGCGTGATCGTCTATGGTCTTGTATATCTGATATCGATACAAAACTCTGGCTTCTTAATCTTTATTTATTTTTGGTTGTTGGTTCGTTCATTACCCTTATAATTGGTGAGGCCAGCGTAGCCCAGTAGTTTGCGTGCTCGTCTATGGTCAAGTATATCTGATATCGATACAAAACTCTGGCTTCTTAATCTTTATTTATTTTTGGTTGTTGGTTCGTTCATTCCCCTTATAATTGGGGAGGCCAGCGTAGCCTAGTAGTTTGCGTGCTCGTCTATGGCCAAGTATATCTGATATCGATACAAAACTCTGGCTTCTTAATCTTTATTTTATTTTAGTGTTGGTTCGTTCATTCTGCTTATAATTGAGTAGGCCAGCGTAGCCCAGTTGTTTGCGTGCTCGTTATGGTCAAGAGTATCTGAGATCGATACAAAACTCTGGCTTCTTAATCTTTATTTTATTTTTTGTTTTTGGTATAGCTGTTACTCTTGTAATTGAGGAGGCCAGCGTAGGCCAGCAATGCCTTGCGTGCTCGTCTTATGGTCTAGTATATCTGACATCGATACATAACTCTGGCTTCTTAATCTTTATTTTATTTTAGTGTTGGTTCGTTCATTCTGCTTATAATTGAGTGGGCCAGCGTAGCCCAGTTGTTTGCGTGCTCGTTATGGTCAAGTATATCTGAGATCGATACAAAACTCTGGCTTCTTAATCTTTATTTTATTTTTTGTTTTTGGTATAGCTGTTACCCTTGTAATTGAGGAGGCCAGCGTAGGCCAGCAATGCCTTGCGTGCTCGTCTTATGGTCTAGTATATCTGACATCGATACATAACTCTGGCTTCTTAATCTTTATTTTATTTTAGTGTTGGTTCGTCCATTACCCTTATAATTGAGTAGGCCAGCGCAGCCCAGTAGTTTGCGTGATTGTCTATGGTCAAGTATATCTGAGATCGATACAAAACTCTGGTTTCTTAATTATTATTTCATTTTAAATGGTTTTGTATATCCGTTACCCTTGTAATTGGGGAGGCCAGCGTAGCCCAGTAGTTTGCGTGCTCGTCTATGGTCAAGTATATCTGATATAGATACTAAACTCTGGTTTCTTGATCTTTATTTCTTTTTAGTTTTTTGTATATCCGTTACCCTTGTAATTGAGGAGGCCAGCGTAGCCCAGTTGTTTGCGTGCTCGTTATGGTCTAGTATATCTGAGATCGATACAAAACTCTGGCTTCTTAATCTTTATTTTATTTTTTGTTTTTGGTATAGCTGTTACCCTTGTAATTGAGGAGGCCAGCGTAGCCCAATGCCTTGCGTGCTCGTGTATGGTCTAGTATATCTGATATCTGTACAAATATGTTTCTGCTTTACATATCTGTATAAACTGTACAAATCTGTACAATCTGTACAAACAATGCTTTATGTTTCTTTTTCTTCATCAAACTATATTTGTCCTTTTTGGATCGTATTTCCATCTTAAAAGTTATATATATATATATATATATACTTATAATATTATGATTATATAATATTATATATAATAATAAATGAGTCACCGCCCTGCCCCTTACTGCGTGACTCTTCGCTCTTCACATCTCCTGATGACGACGATGGTCGAAATATATATGTGAGTTGTCTGTGTCTTTCTGTGTGTTTCCTTCATTTAATTTATTTTAAATATATATATTATATAAATATATATATATTACACGTAAAGATAACTTGAAATGAGTTATCCAGACTATAATATTTGCTAAATAATTTATTAGTTTTACGCGTCAATATAAAAATTTTTTTCCTTAATTTATATGAAAATACATGCATATTATTATTACACTGAGGTTAGTATGATTTATATTATTAATATTGCAAACCGTCTTACGTCGTACTATGATGGAGTCGGAGCGCTTTCGAACGTTGTCCATCTTCAATCATAACTATTCAACTAACTAACTAACTAACTTTGAATAGTTTATCCTTTGTCGTTAGAACTATTGTGTTTAGTTATATTTAAACCCATATTTTACTGTCTCTTCTGAATTCTCTCATTTTTTAAACCAGAAATTTATCTATATTTATCTAAATTTTTTTTTATTAAGTAATTAATTTAATTGTTTAATGAGTTTTGATCTGCCTCACCAGAGTTCATAAAAGTTTAGGAGATACGTGAATATCAAAGTTAAAAATTATATGGGCATTTATGCACGAATTCATTTGCTGTTAAATTGAAGAAGAAAGGAAATTTAAGCACGCTGCCACTCTAAATAGTTTACGAACAACTATAATAAATAAAGCATATCAATTTTCGAAAATCGACCGATCTTTTAATAAGATTATTTATTACTCAGAACATATGTTACAGTACAACTGAATTCTCTAGATATGACCAGTGTTGGAAAGAGAGCCCAGTACATGTCTTGCACCAGTAATTTTTTTTTCCTTTCAAGGACCTTGAGCGGACGTCACGCGGTCGGGCTATTCATCTTATCTATCAGCCTGCCCTTCTAAGTATTGTATATCTCAAGTTATCACAGCTCTTTTGGTTATTTGTGCCTTGAGTCAAATATCTTTTAAACTATTGTTTATTATTTGCATTATCTATAACTCTCATTTTTATGCCTTTGCGCAGTACAGGCACTCCTCGTTTAACACACGGTAATTCAGACCTAACAGTCTTTTTTCAAAAAATAAGACAGTCTTACTTTCTTTTTAGGTACAAAATACATGCTAGGGCTTATTTTTGGGAGGTGGGCTTAATAATAAATTTGCTATTTAATAATAATTTATATACATAAATTTAAATTTATTCAATTACAGTCATGTCATCTTAGTCTGGAACATATTAATAAATTATTAAATTTGTTATAACGTTCTGATTTTCCTCCAAATCTTATTTCCTGTAGAGTCATTGGTCCGAATCTCTCATGTCTTGAACTATAGCTATAATTTTTAACGAATTATATTTTTCACATTATTTTAAGTAGTGCTTATTTTTTTGGGGGGAGGGGATATCTTATTTTCTGAAAAAGACGGTACAACGCTGTCGTTAACCGAAATGTATACAGAGATATTAGTCAAGACGTTCATAGCATGTTCTACAATCTTTTTTCTTGTATCTGAGTTAAGTCAATATTCCGTTTTTGCTAACAATTTTTTGGGACTTTCCTCTTTTTGGGAAGCTCTTTACGTACGTTTGGGAAGCTCAATCATCAGGACAGTTTGTTTTCTTTGATTCAACATCATCCTCATTCTCCTTCTCAGCTTTCTCTTTTCTTCTTATTTCCATGTTCAAGATAAGCACATTATTTTTTTAAAAAAAGATAACTAATTAACTAATTAAATACTTTAATGAGTTCTTTTGGACAAACACAGTGAACAGACATTCAGACATACTTATAAATAAAGAATTTCAAATAAGTGGTACCTTGAGTTACGAAAGCCTAAAATATGTGAAAAAAATGTTCTTCTCTTTTTTATCAAAAGAATTTCGCAATATGGACCATGAAAATTCTCCCAAAGTCTGTGCCAAAGAGCAGTTTTGATACCGGTCTCATCCTTATAACGGCTGTTCTAGAATGGTTTTGGCAGAATATAGCATCGTGACAAAAGGATCTCGTGCCCGTTTCAATTGTGTTTCCTGCTTTAGTCCAACTGATTTTTATTCATTTGGTTTAATTAACCATGTAAAAAAGCAAAAACAGTGTAAGTAAAATGAATTATTATTATTAGTGCAATCTGTAATCCTATGGTGCTTACTCATACTGGAGCAAATGGATAATACAAAGTCTCCGCACATAAAAAAGAAACTATTTTACTCTACGTGTTTCAACAGTTGAACGCTCGACTTTAGTCGGTCCTCTACTCCTTCATTTGGAAGTTTACCTGACGATGAACACCAAGTGTTCGAAACTCGTGGTATAAGAAAAGCTTCTTTTCTTATCAAAGAAGACTTTGATTTTGCCATTTACCCCAGTATGAATAAATTGTTGTTAGAAAGCAGGCACGAAATCATTTTGCTAAATTTAAAACTAGAAAGTTTCTGAATTATCTGTTTTGGAAATCCAAAAGAAATCTTTCAACTATTGACTCGAACTCAACAAGATTAATAAATTAAATAAAATGATTAATTAATATAAATGACATAATTTGTAGTTCAAAGTTAGTAAAATAAGACAAGTTAATAGGGAAAACACAGTGACAGGCAGTATTTTTAAAATAAGAGACTGTAATTGTGTGTTCATCGTTTGATTTGTGTTCCTTTGCAAACTTTTAACTATTGGCGCCCGTTCCAAAGAATATTCAACCGTTTTCACAGCTTACAACTGATATAACTTATATTTACTTCAATAATTGTATGCGTTGTTTTCATAATTATAAATGTTTCTTTCAGGCGTTTAGGGTATATTCAACTACTTTTTACTTCGCTATAAGTAAAGTGTAGTTTTCGTGTAAAAATTCGTTCTCGAGATTTTGATGGATTTACATGTTTTGGGATACCCAAAGTCATTTTAATGACGTTCTGATCATGTCTGTAGCTCATACCTTTCTGAATCTAATAGGTTGCATCTATGAATAAGGTAATCCACGGTTTGTACATGAGCAAACCTCTGGAAGCTTTTACAGAGCAGGTGCAAAAGTTTGAAATGATTCCAAACTGTGGGTACACTCCTTGAATTGCCCGTGTCCTGTGTTGTTTTTGAATAGAATTGTGTTGTTTGCCAGTGAATTGGTAAGTTCTGGGCTCCTAATCTGTGTTTTATACTGGAGAAATATTATTTGTTATAAGCCCTTTTGTTGAATTCTGCTACAGTGTCTTCCACTTTCAGGTGGCTTCTTACTTTTGCCCACTTCCTCAAATGTATTCACGGGTAGAGTGGATATTCTGTTGGGATTGTATTGTCTACGGCTGTCTACAGCTTACATTCTTTCGCTAGTTGATCGGTTCTTCCATTTTGCTAAAACCTGTGTGAGATTTCACGCAAGCAAAGTCAACCCCAACTCCATTCGATAACCTTTCCAAAGCACAATCTATCTTGAGTTTAATTGGCTGATGATTTCGATGATGTAAACTAAGTTTGCTGTCTGTGCTTATTCTGATTGAACAATTGATGGTTGTATATTCTTCTGCCCAGCTGATGACCTTCAAAATTGCTAGATATTCTGCCTGATTATAGGAGCATTCTCCAGTTAGTCTATATTTATTTTCCGTTTTATTATTCTATTATGCTATATATATATATATATATATATATATATATATATATATATATATATATATATATATATATATGAAAACAAACCACAAGGAAAAAAAAGAAAACAGATAGAAAAAATGCTCTGAGGCCTTTCAATTTATGTCATCAGAGAGCAAACAAGGTAAGAACTAGGAGGTAACATAAAAGGCATTTAAAAAAAGGGCCCAATCAGTCTAACGTAACTCTACCTCTGAGGGAGGACAATCTGCCTCTCATAGATGATAACAGGAAGGCCCTAATATTTCACAAATATCTTTCCCACTTATACCGCCCCCACCCATCCTCTCCTATCCCCTTCGTATCAACTGCCATCAGTGACACACACCCTAATACTCCCTTATTCTTCTCTCCCGCAGAAATCACACAGGTCATTGCATCCCTTAAAATCAAATCAGCCCCCGGTCACGATGGCATTAGTAACAAATTAATATCCAAACTCCCTCCCAAAGCATAGCAGCCTTGACTGCATTGTATAATTCTTGCCTTCGACTGCAGTACTTTCCCGTAGCGTGGAAGATAGCAAGAATTATAATGATTCAAAAGCCCCATAAGTCAGGTCACTCCCCTCGCGACTATAGACCAATTAGTCTATTACCCTGCCTTGGAAAAATCTATGAGAGGTTGATTTTATCAAAAATAAAACCAAGTCTGCCCTTCCAACCAGAACAGTTTGGCTTCAGAAGCCAGCACGGTACGACTTTGCAACTGCGAAGACTGGTCCAGTTCATTAAACAGGGTATTTCTCCAGATAGACATGTTCCCCACAGAAAGACAGTGGCTGTGTTCCTGGATCTGGAGCAAGCTTTCGACTCGGTCTGGCATAGGGGACTTTTGCACAAACTAAGATGCTTTGGTCTACCTAGATGGTTCGTGAAGACAACTAGGTCTTTCCTTTCTGGACGCCAATTCTTTGTCTCGACTAACAATAGACTTTCCCCAACAGGACATATCTATAGGGGTGTTCCCCAAGGTAGCGTTCTTGGCCCTATTCTCTACAACCTCTATACCTTTGACTTTCCCAAACCCCCTCCTATAATAAATCCTAACTCACCCGACCGCATTGAGACGTTTCTGGGATTCTTTGCCGACGACACTGCAGTGGCCTATAGGTGCTATAATGTGGGTTATGCAACCAGAAAATTACAACATTTCCTTGATGGGGCCCTGCACTGGTTCACAACCTGGAAACTAACTCTAAACCCGGAAAGAGTGCCCACATCCGTTTCTGTAAAGGTACACCTCCTCTTCCACCTCCTGTCTTCATTGGAGATCGAGCCATACCATATGAAACACAGGTAAAATATCTGGGTCTCATATTAGACTCCAGATTGACATTCAGGCAACATCTCCGGAGCAAATCTAAGCTGGGAATGTTCCTAATGTGCAATCTTTATTCCATCCTCAAATCAAGTAGTACTCCACTGACAGTGAAGGACCTTGTCTATAAGGCGGTCATTCGCTCGACTATGACATATGGATGCTCAGTCTGGTTTGGAGCGGCGCCCACGAACAAGAACTGCATCCAAGTCGTACAGAATAAATGTGCCCGCCTTATAGCTAGAGCGCCATGGTATGCTAGAAATTTTGATATTCAGCATGATTTGAGTTGGGAATCAATTGATTGCTACATTGGTCGACTTGCTAACAATGAAGACAAAAAACTGTCCACCCATCCAAATCTCCTTGTTCGGGACCTGAATCCAACAAACAACCCTTCCCAATCCCATGACTCCTAATAGCTCCCTCCCTGAACTAAATATGACGACCTGATGACTTATAAATAATATAGTACCTCATATAATGCAAAGCTGCAAGACCATACGACCACGAATACGACTCCTTTCCCTGACAGACTAACGCCCCCAGTATTGACAATGCCTACTGACCAAAACAAAAAAAAAAAGCAGCAAGATAATTTAGCAGTAGTGGGCCTCTGGTCCGGAACTGCTAATTACGACGTGCACTGTCGTGCATGGAACTCTTCGTTGGTCGTTGGTCGTTGGTAACTATAAACAATATATAACAAATATAAACAAATAGATACAAATTAAATTAATGCAATATCAAAAAATAAACAATAATAAATGATTAACAAAACAAGAATACATGAGAAAGTAAATAAGTCAAATAAAAATTATGTTCTATTATTAGAATCCACAATCTGGTCAGAGTTCATGTTCAACGTTGCAAGTACATTTCGAAGGTCACCCACAGGACCAATTTGCCTAACTATACCTTCAATTAAAATTTCATCCAATCTAAAAAGCCCATGACTTATATTTATTAATTTATCAAAATTATACTGAATTAGGGCACTTTCTACTAAGTTCCTTTCCACATCAGATGAGAGAAATATCAATTCCTTGGAATCTTCCCATTTTATTGAATGATTTTTTGAATTAATATGTTGGAACAAGGCACTTGATACTTCTTGCCTCCTGATAGTGTATTTATGTTGCTTCACTCTAGTAAGCAAACTTTTTCCCGTTTGTCCAACATATGAAAAATCACAATCACTACAAGGAATCCTATAAACACAACCTTCCTTTTCTTTTCGTGGTTTCTTTCTTTTAGTGGTGGAAAATTATTAAACAGACTTGTAAATAATTTGAAAGAAAAGAAAAGGAAGGTGTTTATTGTGATTCATCTGCATATATATATATATATTAGTGTATTTCGGCAGCAAGTCCTCTTTCAAGCATATATCATTGAATTTGATGAGAGATTCTGCATTCACGACTTTCTTACTTATAGCTTTTATTTTCCTTACAATTTTCTTTTGAGAAGGTGATAATTGCCAAAGCAAACTAGCAGACGACATTCAGAAGGCTGGAAATAACCACTTCACTGGGGATAACTATATTTAATTAAACACTATACTAGATTAAACTAAGATAACAAGCTTTCGGCCCCATGGGTCATCATCAGGTTCTTAAACTACTTATATTAACTAAATATACATATTACTCACTACTTTGGCGTTTAAATGCCTACTGAAAACTGCTTTCTGTCGAAGTGAAAATTGGTGGTGAGGGTGGAGTAGGGGTGAGTGCAGGTCAACAAAAAACTTATGGCCCTTCAACTCAACCTAACTCGGTCATCGCCCTCTTTTCTAACTAATTTAAAAAAATTATCTATATTCTTAAAACTAGGAATTACATTGAAATCATTACTTTGTACATTTAAACTAGGTAACAAGTCTTTAATGTACAGAGCTTCTAAGATTTTAAGTCTATTGAAATCGCTATTAACATGTAGGATGGTAGTACCCTCAACCAGGTTCTGCCTAGACAGGGGAATACCATGTGCCTCTTCTGCATGGTTCCTTGGTGCTCCTGTCGTGAGATGGAGAGTCAGACGTCTTGACAGTTTCGTCCTAGTCATCCCGATGTACCTAGAGGGCAGGGCTGCACAGTTCTCTGTGGTGCAAGTGTATTGGTACACTAGGTGACTACGATTGAGGTCTGAGACGTCAACTCTCGGACGGTTTGAAACTAGCAAGTTTTGAGTCCTTTTACTCTTGTAGTAGATGGTGATCTTCAGTGCGTCACCTTCGTTAGTCGGTTCAACATTGTTATAAATTAATTTCCTAAGGGCTTGTTCTTCCTGTTTATACTCGGTGCTCATATACGATTTATAAAAGAGCTGTATTTGTTCTCCAGGTTCTCGGTCGTTCTTCATATTGTTGTTGTGCCATTTTTATAAATATATTCTAACTGCATTGGCCACTGATTAATTTGAGAATCCGTTATTGACAAGGACTTGTGTACACTTGTCAATTTCGTTGTGTATGAGTGTCCAGTCTGTACAGTGGGTGAGTGCCCTTTTTATATAAGCATTAATTGTAGACACCTTATATCTATCTGGGCACTCACTCTGGCCGTTTAGACAGAGACCAGGGTTTGAAGGACTAAAGTCCTTGGGTACAAATGGTGTTAATAATTGGTTAAGTTTTTTGGCCAGGAGATAAGTGGGTGTAGGTATTTGACTTATTATTGGTCTCAATGGGTTGCCTGGTTTATGTCGCTTGACATTTCAATAACAGTAACCAAGGCCGTATTCACCTGAGAGTTGTGGAAGCGTAATACTACCTTTGTTACTGTTAATTGATCTTATTATTTGGTTAGCCCTTTTCTTTATTTATTTAGTTTAAAGAAGGTTGAAGATGAATGGACCTCCACAATCGTGCATGAAGACTTAAAGACACGTGTGGACACTGAACTAAGGCATCTTCGTATTCAAGCTACATGAAACAGGTCTACTATAACAGAACTTTATGGAAGTTATCAGTAAAACTGAAATCGAGTGTTCTTAATAAGCACCATGACTCCTCTCCAGGCTTCGTTAACCTCAGCGATAAACTACTAACTCCGGAGCAAGAAGAAATTCTTAACTTTGGACTCAACTGCCATTATATATCAACACCGCCTAAGTATGCTAAACGGCTCGAATTAGAAACACTTCTTGATGACATCATTAAACTTCGAAAGGATGAAAATTCTTCAAAGTCGGATGAAATATTCGTGAGGTAACGATTCGGAGAGAAGCCAGCTGCTTTATAGAACCTCATTAAAAGTTTACTACTTCTATTAAAGTTACTAGTTATAGTACACGTTCATGTGCTTGATAGGTCCTTAGTTACAGTGATCAATGTCTTAAGTCACATAGCAAGATTGTGGAGGCCATTCATGTCAACCTTCTATTAATCTAAATACAAAGAAAGCTAACCAAATAATAAACAATTAAAGTAACAAAGGTATTTAGTTCCAAACTCTCAGGTAATACGGCCTGAGTTAGTTATTGAAATGCTCATAGAGAATAAACAGGCAACCCATTGTAGACCAATAATAAGATCAATTACAGTACACCATTATTCCTTGCCAAAAAACTTACCAATTAATAACGGCCATTTGTACCATACTTTACTTAAACCTGGTCAACGACATAAACGGCCAGAGACCCATTAGGTGACACAATAATCTTATATAAATAGGCACTACACCCACTGTATCAACTGGACACCAAACACTTAACAATTATTAACAATGTTGTACACAAGGTACCTTAGTCCATATCAAACTGGATCTCTGTCAAACGCCAGAGTGAGTGCCCAATGATACTAGTTACAATATACTTTATAAAAATGGCACTCAACCAATCTGAAGAACGACGGAACCTGAGAACGAAATGACAAGCTCTTGTATACAATCCGTAATGAGCACCAAGTATAATCAGGAAGAACAATGCCCGTTAGGAAATTATATTTATAACAATGTTGAACCGACTAACAAGTAGACTGAAGAATCACCGAACTCAGAGTAAAAGATCAAAACTTGTCTAGTTTAAATCGTCCAGATTGAGTTCAACCTCAATCGTAGTCACCTAGTGTACCAATACACTTGCACCACAGAGAACTGTGCAGCCTGCCCTCTAGGTAACATCGTTGAGATGACTAGGACGAAACTGTCAAGACGTCTGAGCTCTCCATCTCACGACAGGAGCACCAAGGAACCATGCAGAAGAGGCACATGTATTTCAACCTGTCTAGGCAGAACCTGGTTGAGGGTACTACATCCTACATGTTAATAGCGATTTCAATAGACTTCAAAATCTTAGAAGCTCTGTACATTAAAGACTTGTTACCTAGTTTAAATGTACAAAGTAATGATTTCAATGTAATTCCTAGTTTTAAGAATATAGATAATTTTTTTAAATTAGTTAGAAAAGAGGGCGATGACCGAGTTAGGTTGAGTTGAAGGGCCATAAGTTTTTTGTTGACCTGCACTCACCCCTACTCCACCCTCACCACCAATTTTCACTTCGACAGAAAGCAGTTTTAACATGTTAACAGTCAACATGTTTCAACTCTTTCATAGAGCCATCTTTAGGACGACAATGATTCTCAATAGCTTTTCCCTTGATATAAGCAAAGTAGAGTCAATTAGAGGGAATAAGGTTGTTTGTTCAAAGCTGGGGGGGTGAGTGACCTAAGGGGTCGCTGTTATTACCTGGGCCGCGTCTATTTGGTCTTGTATTCCACAGCTTAAGGCTCCTATGGCTGTTTTCTAATTGAATGTTGATATGGGGTTTCATTTTTTGTATACATACAGCCTCAATAATTTTAAGTCCTTGTTGATCTCTTTCTCTTTGAATTATTTTATTGCCTGCCACAACAATGTCCCTTGTCAATTTTGTTTTTCTGAACTTGCTCCATGTGTTTCTGGAGAGCTCCAGACATCAGATGCATTGTGAGCCTCCTAGACAGAGTGGTAGTGGTTACTCCAAAGTTTACGAATGTTTTCGGTTTTCACAGTCACCGTAGGTACAAGTATATTCGTACACTAGATTAGTTTCTTTGAGTGGAGTGCTCTTAGTTTGGCTATTGTTTTTCATATACAGACTGCTGATTGTGGGGCTTTTATAATAAGTAATCAGAGAAACTCTGTCGTCTTTGTCCGTACACTATATATTGCTGTTTATGATATTCTTCAGGACCCTTTCATCAATTTTGTACTGTTCGGAGTATTGATTTCTATAGTAAATTTTATGAATAGATAAAGGCAAGTTGGCAAGTTCTGCCAACTATGGTTACGTTTTTAATAATATGTCCTTAAAAGAAGGACTACTACCAAAATTCACAAATGTATATTATTACACTAGTAACTAGTGTTCACGCTTTGTCATGGTCAAGAAAACAATACCTTATTTCAATATTATAATTTATTGTTCATATCACAACTATTGAACATATGAATGCAAACTCGAAATGACACAAATGGAAAAGTCGTTGCAACGACACGAGGAAGGCGCCACGCATTCTTCAAGAAAACACTGCAGTAAAGGGGTCTAATGACAAACGCCACACACACTCAACTTCAACTCATAATGCCCATAGCCCGGACCAGGTTCTTACGAGGAATTCTTCTACGTGAGGACGCCTATGCCATTCCTGCCCTCTGTGAAATTAAAGTAGGGACTGCGAGCCCTCTCCAGGAAGGACGGCGGATGCGGCCAAGCGTGTTAGGAAACCGACGGGGAAAGGTTCTACATACACCCACAACAATAGAATCTACAGAAAACACCAACAACCAGTATGTAATGAAATCAACTAAGCCCATAGTAAACACCGAGTTCGACGAGGTACACTTCCAAGCCAGGACGCCAAGACCTTCATCCAACTCTATTGGAAAATTAAGTAGGGACTGCAAGCCCTCTCCTGGAGTGAAGGCTGAGGCGGCCGAGCAGACGGAGTGTGCTAAGGAGAAACGTGTTTAACGAAAAAACACCCACAACCAATAAGAAGTGCCCAAAGTAATACGTAACAGGGATTGGCTCGTCTTTTTCAATAACTAATCTGGCATTCAACATATATATATATATACGATATGAAAGTATCGTTACGAGGGCAATAATATTAATAAGTATTAATAATATTAAGGGCAATATTATTGCGCAAAAATGTTAAATGGTATAGATATATTGACAATATACTTTGCATTTGTCCTAATTCTTTAAATAAAGATGATTTCCTAATAAAATTGAATTCATTAGTGCCGACAATCAAATTCACGATGGAAAGAAGAAGTAAGTGGTAATTTGCCTTTCTTAGATGTCCTGATCCATAGGCTACCTAAAGAGTTACGCTTTAGTGTATATAGAAAACCTGTGTATGTACTTGCATATGTTCACTTTTATTCTTCCCATCCATAAAATGTTAAGATTTCTGTTTTTAGAAATATGTTTTTGAGGGCATTGTAGTAGTAGCCATTAGCATGTTGAGTAGACTGTTTTTTATTCCTACATCTTGTGGTAGTAAACAAGTGGGATGCAAATGCTGTTCGTTCGTGTCCTATGGTTGGGGCATATTACATTTGGTTTTCTATTACTGTAAGTTACAGTCTCAAGTGGCATGTTAATTTACCTCATCTTTTTCAATTCCTACTACTAGTAGTGGTATGAAGTAGGAAGCAAATTCTCAAAACAAAAAATAATAAATAAATGTACGAAGAAACTTACCTTTACAGACAATTATAAAAAAAAACAAAAACAAAACCAATGACTAGGTTTAAAAGAAAACCAATGAGAACGTTTATAACAGACTTTTATAAATTCAATCTTAATTAAAAATATTGATGGATATATACAATACCGTTTCTGTCGAAATAGTATATTATTAATGTCATAGTTAAAAGTCAAGACCTATGACCCTCTACAAAACTTACCGTAGTCACAATTCACCTTATGGAAACGCTAAATTAACCCCTGTGGGTGTTGGTGTCGCCTCCTTTGAGATCCCCTGCAGCGAAGACAATATGAGAGATGGAGGAATACTAAATGTGATAGTTGTGTTCGTTACAAACACAGTAAGTTTCTTAATTTTGCCGATGCTACTAAGTGTTAGTGAATGAAACGTTATAAAATATTAATCTTTATTAATTTTATTGATGTAGCTTATACACTTTTTAAGATTTGTAGATGCATAAAGTATACTGATTCTATGTAAAAAGGGACAGTTTTAGCATAAGAAGGCTTAATGTTTGAAATATTAGTGTCTAAAATGTGCTAACAGAGGTCATTGTATAATATTTTTTTAACTTTTTACTAGAGACGAATGTTAATTTTGCTAGTTGAAATTTTTAAAATAAATGCGTATGACTGTTTTAATTTGGTCGAGTTGAACTATCAGTTTCTTAGAAGTAAGGAAGCGGTAGGAGTTGTGAGATAATGGGACTCTTAAAGTCTCTTAAAGAATGACTTTCAAAGAAATCAGCCATTCCATTTTTTCTAACAATAGGTCAGCTGCTGTCCTTTTCTCTATTCTTCAATTTTTCAATTCAGTATTTCACTTT
The DNA here is from genome assembly GCA_026182355.1 of Hermatobates lingyangjiaoensis. Lineage (NCBI taxonomy): Eukaryota > Metazoa > Arthropoda > Insecta > Hemiptera > Hermatobatidae > Hermatobates > Hermatobates lingyangjiaoensis. The sequence goes on along the minus strand of JAPFBL010000931.1, from coordinate 25,548 downwards.
CATTTCTGCCTGATATCTCCATGGTTTTTTTTTTATCATAAAGTGGATATTCAAACAATTGTAAGAACATTTTAAGTTTTATTTATGTACAATTCATTCCTTTGCCAATTATTTTTCATGTCAAAAATCTTTGAAAATTGAAATTAGTTAAAATCATTCATTAGTACAAAGGAACATTTATTTAACATATAATTAATGTTTATTTAATACTATTTTTCTGTTTTTATCGAGGTTTGGTCTAGCTTCAATGATTCAATACCTTTAAGCTGACGTTTCGTCTACATTTGTAGACATCTTCAGGGCTACATCAATACAGAATTTACAGAAGTGTTGTATTATTTAAGCCGAAACGTCGGCTTAAAGCTAGACCGAACCTCGATAAAAAAGAAAAATAGTGTTAAATATATGTGGTCGAGATAAGGAAAATACTCGATTATTTATTTAATATATATTTAACGTCTGAATATTAGTATAAAATCACTTATTTTATTGCATGTTAAAATAATACCTAAATAATTCATTTGATTTTTTTTTAGTTTCTTTGCACGGAACTTCTTTTCCTCTTTAAACATTATAGGTTAGGTTGCAGAGTCTGTCCTACGAGAGAACAAACATATAGGAGTGTGATACACAAAGAAGAATCTAGATTGCGAGACCTAATTTTTGCCTAGTTCAAGTGTATTTAGAACAGAATTCTTTAAAGTGCCTGACATCGTGCAGGCTCGGGACCGACGTCTTGGCGTCCTCTTCGCATTACTATCTGCCTCTCTCACTCGATTTTTTCACCTTCCGCGTTAATCATTTGTGGGTAAATAACATTTACCTGTATAACACGTTTTTGGTTATTTAAAATTAAGTCTTATTGTCGAAAATAATCTAAACGATTTTTGGTCTTTTAAAAGACCAAAAAAGTTAGCCAAAGACAGCTTAAAAGTTCTAAGGGTGGAAATAGTTGCTAATTTATTACTTGGCACCCATTTTAGTAATGGGTGTCACATTATTATTTGATTCTACATTGGAGTTCCTAAATTTTATCGGAATTCAACTGTATTTAGAGTACGGTACTTTAACGAGTATCTGACATCGTACATCTCGGTCGTCTCCGAGGGATGACGTGCTCAGATTTTTGTACAGTTTTATGCAAACTATCTTTTGTGGTATATACCTGTGCTGCCGTGCGAATTAGCTCTTTGGAACTAGATCTAGCTCATTTTTCACTAGCTTAGCTCCAACATTTCCCATTTTAGCTCCTAGCTTCTTATCTATTTCCTTGTTAGATAATTTAACTCTTTTCTACCTTTTTTTTGTAACAAAAATATATATATGTTGAGTAATTTTCCGGCTGACTAGAAGTGGAAAACAGGTAGCTGGCCGATCATCGCTAGAGCGTAGTTAAAAGCTTGGGAGATGTGGACCCTTCCAATGTCTTAATCATCCTGCCCATTCCTTATACCTACACTTCCAATCGAAAACGCTGATAAGGATTTTTTTTCCAAGAAAGCCACCATGCTAGTATTGTTGTAGCATAACAGTGCAAGATTTATTTTGTGCGTGTGCTAACAGTTGTAATAATAAGATATCTTGAATTTTTAAGTCACTCATTGTTATTATTTTTTTTAAGTAAATTAAATTATTTATCAGCGAGATTATACCTATCAGCACAGTGATAAAAGTGAGAAGTCAACATATTTGCTAATTATGGAGACTCTATGACCTAACGTGTCACGGGTAGTCTAGTAATATATAGTAATGTCCGAGCCATTCGATATATTTCTATAAAGAAAACTTGTAAAATAGCCTTTATATAAAGAGACTAGAGGAACCCATAAAAGACGTAATTGAAATGATGTTGCTTGATTGACGTCATAAGCAAGTCATTGCACTTTCATTGGTCAGAATACGACTCTGTAGTGTTCAAATATCCCTCCTTAATATAAAATATTATTCTCTGAAAAGAACAATATTCCTAAATATTTCAAGAAATAATAAGTACAACTGTCTCTGCAACTATTTGTACGTATATTTTTTACAACTAATTAGTTCAATAATAAATATTTAAACAAATAATTAGAAATCAATGTCTTGAACCAATATGGCCACTTCAATTTAGCTTAGTGTCCTTTCATTGAAACAAAATTATCTTATATTTAATAATACATACCTATATTTAAAAACAATATGACAAATTAATTTAAAATGCATAATAATGTGCTCGTTATTTATCAAAATGTCAATCAAATATCCTATCTATATAAAAAAAATAATGATTTCGTCTGTACATTGCTTAGATCTGACTCATTTCAAGTTTTCTTTACGTTGTCACCAGTAAATTCAGCCACCATAAGATATAATAAGCTGAAACTTTGACAGTAGATTTGTGTATGTCTAACTTGAAATCTAAGCTTTGAATGGATTGAATATTCAACAATGAAGCGAAGTTATAAACTTTTAAGCGGTGTTTGGATAACTACACAGACATGTTTATTTTGAAAATATACAGGTGTAGCAATTAGGTATTGTTAGTTGATTTTAATTTCATTTGCGTACATGAATATTTTGCTTATTTGAGCTTATTGACAAGGTGTTTCCCAGAGTTCAAGTTGTACTATCTATTAAGAATAAATAGTTTTGTGAACGAGCAATTCTCAGCCCTTAATATGAACTTAATTGAAATCAATACGTAGCAATCAAGGAATGAGTTGGGTAAGTGTAAACTTACTTTTGCTTCATTCTTTATTATGATATAGTTCTTAAATTCATTGAAAATTTTTCACATTTTGAAACTGTAGTTTCTATATATGGTTATATTTAAAATTCTGACATTATGAAATATTTATTGTTAAAAATAAAATCAATAAATTATTTAAAAACTATTTTCTTATAAGTATATTGTGTGCAATTAGGTTTTAAATTTTTACTTTACTATAAGTAAAGTATAGTGATCGTGAAAAAATTCGATCTTGAGATTTTGACGGAATTACATGTTTTGAGGTCCCAGAAGTCGTTTTATGACGTTTTTACGATGATGTCTGTGTGTGTGTGGGTGGGTGCGTGTGTTAGCATTGCTTGCTACCACGCTACGGTCCAGAATCTTTGATGGATCAAGTTGATATTTTACACAAAAATGGGCCTCATAAAGACGAAGATCCCTATTGTTTGGGAAGAATTATGCATGATGGGAAAGTCACTTTTTTTGCCAAAAACCGTTTTTTTTAAAACATTTATTTCTCCTAAACTGATAACCCTGGAGTTTTGAAATTTTGACATTATCTTTGAGGTTTCAAATGCAACAAACGAAAAATATATTCAGAATTTTAAAACAACAGGAAATATTTTTTTTTCAATAAAATGTAAAAATTTTGACTTATAATTCAATCTCAAACCTTGTGAGAGCAATACAAGCCATACTGTTTGCCGGACAAAAACGAAACTATGCCTATAAATAGAACATTATATGGAGAATGAGTTGAGATATTTTTTTCTAAAATTACATTCGCTAAAGGGGCGTTACAGTACGATTTGTGTTTTCAGAAAATGTTTTTTTGACGCTAAACGGCTGGTTAAAAATAAGGAAAATTTGACCAAAAATGGAACAAAAAATTAGCAATTCATAAAAAAAAAATCATGAAGTTTCAATTACGGGAAAGAGCAATAACGATATAAAAACTCTTTGTTTATCCTAGACTAAGAGATCACCTGCTATACTTGTCGAATTTTCTGTATTTTTTTATATTGTTTACATTGACTTAGAAATTTTTTGAGCGAATCCACTGAGATAAAATTGATGTTTCTAATGGAAAAATGAAAATATATTATTGACTTATAAGAGATGTAAGTGGAATAATATTGTGCAGGTAAATGATAACACTCATTAAAAAAAAAATTCGTATATATGTTATTTGACAAAGGGGAAGGAAAATGATCGTATTAAATACTAAGAAGCCATAAAATTTCCAGTATAATAATTCTGTTAAAAACCAAAAATGTAAAAGATAATTCAAAATATAAATCTTTCGTTTAGAGATTAACAACTGTAATTATCGTACATCTTTAATTAACAAATCACCTTAAAACAACATTTTCTTCGCTGTTTAAGATGTTTTTCAGAGAAAAAAAGGGTATTTTACTGTTTCAAATTTGAAAATTTTACATTAATATTCAATGTAGAAGGATGTCAAGTAAACGATGTAAGAAATCTACTGGCTATTTGAACAATAGCCATGTTCTCTTGTAGGATAATATTTCGTTTTAAGAAATGTTCAAATTGGTTTTTCAAAAATGTTATTACTGCTGTAGTTATACTAATGAAATTATTTGCAAATAATAAAATATTTGTGATGTACAAAAATAAGCTTATAAATTGATATGTCCTTCAATCACTATCTGTACTACCTCACGAATACAATGCTAATAATTATATCCCATTTAGATATTTATGTTATGCTTAAATGATACGTTATGTTTTATATACTCAAGAAATTTGACATTGAGTTACTTATAGTAAAGTAGAGTGTAGGCCACTCCAGATTTTTTTACATAAAATTTAATCCTATATCATGTTTAACATTTAGTTGTAGTTAGTTTTGTTCTTTCGCCTTCTTAATCTATAGTTTTTAAAAAACTCTAGCATGCCATGAAATTTCTAGTATAATAATTTGATAAAAGATCAAAAATGTAGAACATAATTCAGAATTAAAAAAAAATCTTTTAAAATTTATAAATGAAATTATCCTACATCTCAAATTAAAAATCACCTGAAAAGGACATTGTTTCTTACATGTTTTTGACATTTCAGACAAAAACTTGGTAATGTTTTTAAAATACTAAAACTATTTTCAAGTTTTAAATGAGAAAATTTGTCTTAAGTATTAAATGTAGAAGGTGGTCAGATAATCTATGTAAGAGATCCACGGCCTATTGGAGCAAAAGCCTTGTAGGAAATTCTTTCATATAAGCAAATTTTCACTTTGGCTTTTCATAATGCTATTACTGCTGTAGTTATACTATTGATTGTATATCTATTATTTCTGTGACATACAAAAAAGGCTTATCTATTAATAAGTGGATCAATCACTATCTGTACTACCTCTGGAATGAAAGACTAATAAACATCTCCCATTTAGACGATTATATTATGCTTAAATGAGACATTATATATTATATACCCAAGAAGATGATTTATATTAAGTTTACTTATAGTAAAGTTGAGTGTAGGCCACTCCAGATTTTTTGAAATGTTATTGTTTGTTATTGAAGCTGTTCAAGGATTTTTGAGATATGCTCAAGACTACCCCTATTTTGACTATGTGTATACCAATAACTAAAAAATATTTTCCTGATCAAATGTTTTTCGAGTTTCTTTTCTGATCAACTGAATAGGGTTGTTACAAACCATATTTAGCTACCTTTATGTAATTGCCTATTATCTTTTTAACTTGAAGAGAAAATGTAGCCAGTAACAACGTAACAAGTCTACTTTGAGCTTCATATTATAGTTATTATGATTTGAATTATACGTATTTTTTTGAAAAGTCTTTGGTTTTCTTTAATGACGACTGCACATGTATATGAGTACTTGTAATAAGATGATAACTCTGGAACTTAGACATTACATCAGTGCTAAAATTAGATACTTGATTGTATATTCCATAAAATGAAATATATTGAGTACTTTTTGGAATTTTGAAGGTGTAACCGATAATCAACGGTAATTGTAATGGGTGTAAGGAGAGATGTCTACGACCACCCTGTGAAGTTACAATAAATAGTTGCTGACAGTCGATTCTATCTGATACAATGAAGACTAGGTTATTAGAATTATATTTATACATGACACGAGTATCATTTAAGTTAGATGAAAATGTAACACAGTAAGGGTAAGGAAACACAGTTACATGAGCTTCATTTATTTTTATGTTTAATTATACCGTCTTCTCTTGAAGATCGTTGGTTTACTCTTCTATGACACTTTGAACATCGTATTGTGTCCAGTCTGTATAAGATAATCTCTGGATTATTAATCAGCAGTCTATATATTATATATTGATATGTATCATAATAATATATACTTGATGTAGCTTCTCGACCACTTTTGAAGTTATCCAGATAATCAGGAATGCAAGGGTGTCTCGAGGATGTTTGGTTCAATAAATAGATTGCAGCTAGTTAATATCTGCCTGACGTTTAACGCCAAAGATATGTATTGCATTATCAAGCTATAACATAACAATTTAAATTCGAGAAAAGTAACATCAAAGGTAAAAGCACACTACAGACTCTAATTTTGGGTATCCGTCTTCTCTTGAGACGTGTATACTCAATTAACATGAATTTGAACTCTATGTGTCCAGTTGTAATCTATTAGTTATTAATATCATATAGCATAGAGATACATACATATATATACACGATATACCTCCATACAGAGTAGCATTCAAGCACCACTGATTATCCAGATCAGTAAGCAGAGGACAGTATCGTCGAGGAATTTTGGTCAATAAAACAATAACAAACTAGTTAATATCTGCCGACGATTTCCAAAGTTTATTCAGGGGAATTATAAGGCTAAAACTAACAGCATTTATTGAAACGACTTTTTTGTGAAGCAAAAACCAATTTACATACAGCATACCAATTAACGGGAAAACAAATGTAATGGACAAACAAAAATGTCATAAGTGTTGAACAACCAAAACTGCTGGATACCTGCATACTGGTTTTCCAAGCAAAACAAAACAGACTGTAATCTTTGTTTATATCTGTTACATGTCAGTTTAAATTTAAAGATTAACAATAACATAATTATATTAAACATTTCATTAATTAACATAGTCAGGTGGTAACCTGAAGAACCAATGTGGTCGAACAGCATGTATTCACCCAGTGTTTTTGTGTTATTAAACTGTTTACATCAGCATCCTACGGATTTAACAAATGTACTGGCCCAGCATACCTGTATGTTGTCTCAGCAATCACCGAATATAGCTGAGAACCATGCTCGTTTGTTCCATCAGCAAAAAGGTCGTCAATGCAGAAGCTGTTGCATACTTTTATTCCATTTGTCTTCAAGAAGATTTGCTGCCCCTTATACTATATATAAATATTCATGATATCCGAAATATATGTGATGTGACATGAACTATATATATATTTATTATATATATATATATATGTAAAACTATATATACTATTAAAAATTCAACAATAATTCGCCAAAACTTGGCTGGTGATGAGTAACCTAAGGGGTCACTGTTACTACGTGGCCGGGTCCATTTGGACTTCTGTTCCAAAGAACTTCAAAATTTGATTGTTATTTACATTTTTAATAAAATGTATTTAAAGGAAGGTCTGGTAACTAAATTTTTAAATATACATATATATTTGTATGCATGTACAAAATTAATGTTTACCAGGACTCGGTCAGTTCTTTAGGTTCAAATTAAACTCTAATCGCCAACGTTTTGGTTTTTCTTTAAAACCTTTTTCATAGGCCTACAGAAGAGAGGAAATATAATAAATAATACAATCATTCAAAAGTCAAACATACATAAAAAGCGCAATTAGCTACAAATAAGGAATTGCAATGGAAATGACATTATGTTACATTATTATGTTATGTTATGTTGACATTATGTTAGTGAGAGAACTTACAGAAGTCTAGAGATTAGTTTTACAAAGAAAACACCTTGTGGGTTTCAGCAATAACTGTCTCGATCAGAGATTCCCAAAGTGGAACCCAGGGGTTCCTTAACATATAGAGAAAACATGCTTCTAATTTTTTCATTAGTGGGTATGGATTTATTCTGTGTTTCTTGTGAATCATGAAACCGAATAATACGTATACATAAGTAGAAGTGGCCAAAATGTTATTCATATTTAGAATAAATCACTAGTCAGTTTGTGGATGTATCTGATTCCCGAATGTCTTTCTATTCTAAAAATAGCACTTTACACATTGCTGCCACTTCCCACTACCTACTTATGTAAAACCGGATTTTCCTTTTACACTACCATAAAAACTAAACACTAAAGTAGACTTAATGCCCTGTCTGACTTGAGAATCAAACTTTCAACTAAAAAATCAAAAATAATTACAAAATAACCTCTTTGTTAAAGTTGCTAATAATTCTGTTTCATGTGTTATGTATGTACTTGTGGAAGATATGAAAATTAAAATCTTTTAGTTTTGAATTTTTCTTCGAAAAATACGGATAACAGTAATATTACTTTTTAATTGTTTTTAAACATACATACTATTTATACAGGCATATGAAAATATTTATATTATGACCGTATAAAATTATTAGAATCTGGGGTTCATGGGAAAGTTACTGAAGCAAAAATGGTTCCACGTCAAAAAAAGTTTGAGAAACTCTGGTCTAGATTGAATGAGCACGTGACACTAAACTGAAGTTTTATTATTCAAACTATGCTTTTCAAACACTTTGTGTGCATCATCAGGTAAACTTCTTAAGGAAGGAGCGGAGAACAAAACGACTGTGTCGAACGTTGACTGCGCTGAAACGCTTAGTTTGAATACGAAAAAAAGAAAAAACTTCTTTTGTGTGGAGACTTTGCACAACTAATGAATTTATGATTTGTAATTAAATAGTATATGCAAGTTTTTCTCAAAAAAACTTAATCACTTTAATGGTTCATTTCGTGGCTAAAAACTTATTTAAATTCATGTTTTTAAATAACTGTATGACGTAGTATAGAATCAAATAGTTTTGATATGCCAGGTTTGGACAACACACTAAGAGGTTGCCAACCTCAGGTATACCGTAACATGTGCTACAGAGAACCTAGATACAATTGTTTTTATTTTTATTTATATTTATTTCTTAACATTTTTTTTTCTCTTTAAGAGCTAATATCAGTTTTTTTTTGCAGAAATGTTCGTGGAATGTGGGGATGGAACTCGAAAGCACAAATATTATTGGTGCGATGGTTGGCCAGACTGTCCGGATAACCATGCTGATGAGCTCTACTGTGAGTATGATTCTTTATATGTGTGTATAGAATCAAGCATATAATTATGACTTACATGTGTACAGCATCAAACATATAAATATGACTTACATGTGATTTAATCACTCAACACATTCAAACCTTAATATTCATCGTTTGTTTGTTTTCCAACGCCCGCTTTTATAAGGCTTCAGCTTTTAGCGTTCTTCTAGGGGCGGATTTTGCGGCTCATTTATTATTGTGTACCCATTTTAGTGATGGGTGTGAGACATTACCTGTTGATTCTACATTAGGAGTTGTAAATTTTTGTCTAAATCAAGTGTATTTAGAGTAGGGAAACTTTAACGAATACTTGACATCGTACAGGCTCGGAACCGATGGTTTAACATCCTATCTAGTCAGCCTGATTTGATTTTTGGTGGTTATATGCTCGAAAGGCTTAGGGACACATATAAAGTCAAAACAGGTTTAACATCCTCTCCGGCAGACGACGTATTCAGATTTATTCACCTTCCACGTGAATAAAGTATTGGAATCGAAGCCGGGACCTATTGGTTGAAAGGCGATTACGTTAACCACTGAGCTAACCTGGCTTCTCTTAGTGTTCATCATCAGGTTACATCTACAATACAAACGAAAATGAAAATGTTAAAGGATTTCAGAAATTACGTCTCCACACAGAAAAAAAAAGTTTAATATGGATACTAACAACGCGTTTCGAACACTTTATGTCCTTCTTCAGGTTTACATCTGCACTCTTGAAATGTCGATCTAATGGGGTAATCTAGGAAGGACTCACTCCCGAAGATCGACATCTGTAGAGTGCAGGTGTAAACCTGAAGAAGAACACATCGTTGCGTGTTCGAAATGCGTTCTGGTTTTCATATGAAAGTTGTGCGTTTTGTTATTACCACTGAGGATTATTAATATTAGAACTATAATACACCGTCTTATGTGTATTAGACCGAGCTCCTGTAGGTCTCTGACCGGTTTGAGTGACCCATCTTAAAAAAGAACTGATCTACAGAGTCGCACTTCCTCTTATATAACCTACTAATTGTCCATTGCTATCTATATTTTCATTATTAATTATTTTAACAATATTTTATTTCTATATTATTTTTATAATATAGAACATTATTAAACATTATTTAGTTTAATTCTTTTTGTCTTATTTTCGTCATTGTCAAGTCTGTTAAGTCGTCGTTTCATTTTCCTTAAGGCTTTAAATAATATATCGGTTTGATAATTTTTTTGCTTGTTGATTAAATTACCCGACTCTTTATGTTTAAATATTTCTAATTCTTCGGTTATGTTAAGTCTTTGTCCTTTCTGTCCTGTCTTTATTAAGTCCATTGAATTTCCTAAACTGTCAGGTTCATGTCCATATTTTGTTAGGCGATTTGCGTAATTAGATTTATTTGTATTATTTAGCTAATCTTTAATATCAAACTTTTGTTTTGTGTAGAGATGTAATTTTTGAATTCTCCCCAATGAAAGAATGCGGTCGAATGTTTACATGACTGTTTTATAATGAACTTAAACGGTACACTATGACTCATCAACTAGAGAAAGGAACACTCATTAAACTAATCAGCCTCGATTATATTTATCACTTCAATAATTATAATATCTGGAGAACTATTTATGTAAAGAAAACAAAGTATTAAAATAACTATATAAGTTAATAAATAGGCTGCTATTTTAAGCTCAAAATAACTATTTAAACATGCATTCATACTTACCTACTCATTTGAATATTTATTTATCACTTTCACTTAATGCAGTATCAAGTCGTCGTGTTGGTGGGGGGTGGGGGGTCGATCGCTTCGCTGTCTGCCGAAGGCGTCCCTGTATCTCAGAATATCTTTGTTTTTCATGGTGTGAATTATAAGAAATTTTTCATCATATATCAAGAAAAAAGTATGTCATCGTCTTCTAATATTCAGGTATTACTTTATATTAATTAGTATGCTATGAAAAAAGTTTGAAAATAAACAACTAGTAAAAGTTTTGTACATCTTACAAATCATGTGTTACTTTTACATTATGAAATCTTTTGAAATATGTTTTTTTCTGTTATTTAACATAACTTAAGTTTAAAAGTCTTCCTCTCAGTGTAAATATTAAAAATCCATATCATAAATCACAATCAAATCAATATCTCACTAATCAAAATAACTGGATCAAAGATATGATTCTCAAAATCTTTTTTCATTTAATTAACTTTAAAAATGGATGTGTTCCAAGAAATATGTTATGTTATTTTCTTCAATTTACTGTACCATCACTTTTTCTTACATAATAATAAATATATTTACTAATAGTTTTATTGAAATTGTATAATTTCGTAAGATGGTTGTTAGTGACTTCACTCACGTTTTTCGTTGTCTAGCCTTTATATTTGATATCAGATGATTTTAGTTTTGATGGATAATTAATAATTATGCAATCATCTATATATGCAATAACAATTACAGTCAAATAACTAGAAAATATTCTATCGTGAATTAACACTAATATTGTTTAATTAAGTAAGTAATATTTGGCTTCTACTGCTTGTGATCTTAGTTTAAATGTACTAAATACACAAGGAACCCACATAAGCCAAACCTTTTCCCCCTTGTGATACCACACAATGAAGATTGACTCTACATTGTACAATCATACCTTTTGCCTAACTCAAGTGTATTTAGAATAGAGATCTGTAACTAATACCTGACATCATACAGGCTCGAGGCCGATAGTTTGACGTAGGAGAACGTCCGAGGGACAACGTGATCAGATTTATTCATCTCACGCGTGAATAAATCATAGGCCAGAGTGGGTATTGAACCACGGATCTATCAGTCCAGAGCCTCTAGGCTAACCCTGGCTCATTATCTCGTTAGATGACAGTTCATGAATATTATTATATCTGAAATATAGAGTTAGATGGTTGTAATATGCTGTAGTATGATATACAAACATACTGTATACTGTGTTTTTCGACCAATGCAGCTATGAGATTCTCTCTTCTTAATATGCAAGTGATATTTTTTTAAGTATTGCTAAAATGTGTTATCGTGTTTGTGGGGAAAAAAAGAGTAATTTGTTTACAGTTTTTCTCGTTAAGAGTTCCCCTGACTCCATTTTTCATCATGTCTTCCGGCTCTGCAGAGGGAGGGATTTTTAATGAAATTACTTTAAACTCTTCACCAGTCGCTTTGTTTTCCTAATACTGTGTATAATATATAACAGACAAATAGTTCTTGAGGGAAGAAAATTTTCATATTATTTCATAATAAATGTGAAATATAATAGCAGAGCTGTAGCGTTCTATATGTCAAAAAAACACTTAGTAATTTCAAAGGAGATATCAAAGTGTTTAAAATGACTGAAATGAAAATGACAGAGCTTGAGATTTTATAGTAAGAATAATGTCACGATTTAGCAGACCAGAGTTTTAACGACTTCCAAATTCCTTTTTTTAATTAAGTAAACATTTATACCTAAAAAGCATTAGAAAATCGCTAAAGGAACAGTCCTTTATTTTATTATTAGAATTGATATTACTAATTTAAATACTGTTGTTCAAGTTTGTCTGTTAAAATATTTTTATTGGTGCAATCAGGAAGTCTTGAAATTGATTCTCTGGGTGTGAGGTTGAGTGAGGAGCTAACAACTCCTATACATAAAAAATAGCTTGTAATTGAATATTACGACTTACAACGGATCTTATATATTTTTTATATTTATATATACATAAATATATATCAATGGAGAAAATATTTTGAATTCTTTTTAAAGTATAAAATTACTTTAATGAGTTACTTACTTCAATGATAAGCAGCTTTTTAAATGACCGTGAACTTTTGAAAAAAAAAAGAATTTATATTAAAGATGAAAAAATATGAAGATTTAAAGAAAAAATGTTTATATATGGTATTTTGTAATAAAAACGCTAACTCTTATTCAGAAATGAAATATTTTTTCTTCCATTCTTTGCTTTCAATGATATAATTTCGTTATATTTTGTAAAGTCAGTATACATTTAAAATAAATAAATATAAATATATTTATATATATGTCTATATAAAAAGAGATCACATAAACACGTGAAACAACAATCAATGATCAAACCACAATAACAAATGGGAAAACAAGACTAAGTCAGTTTCCCAGAAATGGGAAAACTGAGTCAGTTGGTTTTTGACTCTGACGAAGACCGCTTGTTACGGTTGAAAGATCTTAGTCTTGTTTTCACATTTCTTATTGTGGTTTGATCATTGATATGTCTATATAAATATTGATAAAAGTATCTACCGTGAAACAGAAACAAAACTAAAGTTTATCGGGACTCGGTCAGTTCTTCAGGTTCAAATTAAACCCTCATTGTCGTTTTTATTTAAAAATAGTTTTAAATAAAAACTGAATCGTTGGCAATGACAGTTTAATTTGAACCGGAAAAACTGACCGAGTTTTGTCTATATATATATATATATATATATACAGATTCAGAGCAAGGGTTCTCGAGGATTTTGGTCAATAAAAAATTCAGCTAGTTAATATCTGCCGACGTTTCGCCAAAGGTTGTTTGGCATTATCAAGGCTAAAAAACAATTTATTGAAACGACATAAGTAAAGCAAAAACCAATTCTTCTACGGTATACCAATTAACATAAAACCAAAAAGGACAAAACAAAAATTCATAAGCAGGAGAACAACAAAAACCACGAATACCTCCATACAGGGCATTCAAGCAAAACAAAACAGACAGTAACAGAGACAGTACGTCAGAAAATTACAAAAAACAATAACAAACGAAAGATCAAACATTTAAAATACATTCAGGGGAATACAACCAAAAACTAACAGCATTATTACCTTTTTTGTGAGGAAAACCCTATTTACATCAGCATCCTACGGGAATAACAAATGTAATGGAAGGTAATATAACCATCAACATAGGAAAAACAATCTACTCCTCCAATATCAACCTAACAATTGTTCTATCGAACAAACCAAAAAAACAAAAAGCTAATTAAGGAGATTAGAATAAATTAAACTAAGACTAGATTTATTTATTCTAATCTATTCTAATTTATTCTAATCTCCTTAATTAGCTTTTTGTTTTTTTGGTTTGTTCGATAGAACAATTGTTAGGTTGATATTGGAGGAGTAGATTGTTTTTCCTATGTTGATGGTTATATTACCTTCCATTACATTTGTTATTCCCGTAGGATGCTGATGTAAATAGGGTTTTCCTCACAAAAAAGGTAATAATGCTGTTAGTTTTTGGTTGTATTCCCTGAATGTATTTTAAATGTTTGATCTTTCGTTTGTTATTGTTTTTTGTAATTTTCTGACGTACTGTCTCTGTTACTGTCTGTTTTTGTTTTGCTTGAATGCCCTGTATGGAGGTATTCGTGGTTTTTGTTGTTCTCCTGCTTATGAATTTTTGTTTTGTCCTTTTTGGTTTTATGTTAATTGGTATACCGTAGAAGAATTGGTTTTTGCTTTACTTATGTCGTTTCAATAAATTGTTTTTTAGCCTTGATAATGCCAAACAACCTTTGGCGAAACGTCGGCAGATATTAACTATCTGAATTTTTTATTGACCAAAATCCTCGAGAACCCTTGCTCTGAATCTGGATAAATCAGTGGTCGAGAAGCTACATCAGTATATATATATATATATATATATATATATATATATATGTATAGGTGTGTTCTCTAATGGGGGTTCGGTCAATTTTCCAGGATAAAAAATCAAACTCTCGTTGCCAACGTTTCGGTTTTATTTAAAACCTTTTTCATAGGCCTACAAACAAAGGATAATAAGAAATCACATATCAACATCAAACATATACACAATATGAAAATGGATTGTTACAGCTCATGAATATTACAAGCAGAAATATTTCAGAGATACATAAAACAATATTACTTACAGAAGTAAGAATTTTTTAACTAAGAAAATGAAATTTACATTATTTAAAGGAACAACAATGTTAGCCGGACAAAACCTTCGACTAGACTAATAAGATAACATTACAAATAACCTCAACACTGTTCACTCAAGGGAACTAAATAAATCAAATTTCACTAAACCTCAGCACAACACTCCAGAATAAATATTACTTAATTTTAGAAAACTATATTATTTCAATGAATAGTCTTAAAGAGTTTATATTTAATAAAAGTAAATATAATTTACAAAAGAAGATGCATAACCTTCATCTAAAACAAGGTAAAGGTTTCTTTGACTATTCTGGAGATTTGGCTGTAACTAATTTAACCAATGTTGAAATTCCTAGGGATAGTCTTCATTTACTCTCATTAGGAGAAAAATTTGCAATTGAAGTTGGTAAAAAAGAAGATATTCCTACATTTGATATTATAGGAGATTTAGAAAAGATTTTTTCATCCCTAAATATGGAAAACAGTGATACAATTAGAAGCCAATGTGTAAATATAATTACAAACCACGGAAACCGATTAAATAATTTTTCAAATCGATTAAAAAGGCAAAATGCATGTATAGAAAGTTGCTATAAGAAAACTTATAAGTTTTTAAGAGAACATAGAGAAATCGTGGTTTGTAAAAGTGACAAATCTGGTAATACTGTGATAATCAAAAAAGAAGAGTATAAAGAAAAAAATGAAAACTCTCTTAGAAGATAGTGAAACATATTCAATCACAAGAAGAGATCCTTCATCAACATTACGAAATAAAGTAAACAAGATAGTTGATGAACTGAAGAAGACACTATGTATAGATCTACGTCAAGCTTCGAAATTAAAATCTTACAATGGAATAGCACCAAGAATATATGGTTTAGTGAAGCTACACAAGCCAGGTTTTCCTCTCCGTCCTTCATTGGAAGTCCAACTTATGAACTGTCTAAATATATAGAGAAATATCTTAGTTACATTACTAACAAGAATGAATTGAATGTAAAAAATTCATTAGAATTCAAACAAGCCCTTTCAAATCAAATACTAAGTGATGACGTAATTATGATTTCACTAGATGTTCAGTCGTTGTTTACTAATATACCTTTAGATCTAGCATTTGATTTAGTAAATAAACAGTGGAATAAGATTAGTTCACAGGTTGGAATGTCGAAAAAGGTTTTCCTTTCTATACTGGACCTTACATGTGAAGCAAGGTATTTCACCTTTGATGGTACTATTTATAAACAAAAATATGGATTACCAATGGGATCACCAATTTCAGCAGTTCTCGCAAATATAGTTATGATTGAACTATTGGAAAACAGTATCAATAAATTAGGTACGAAGGTGAAATTTATTAAATTATATGTGGACGATTTGTTTTTAATTATTGAAAAGGGAGAAGAAGAGAATGTATTAAATATGTTTAATTCTTTTCATAATCGTCTACAATTCACTTGTGAAGTAGAGAAAGATGGAAATCTGCCATTCTTAGATGTGAAAGTTATAAGAGGTGAAAATGGCAATATCTTAACGGATTGGTTTAAAAAACCTACCAGTGCTGCAAGAATCCTGAACTACCATTCTTCTCATGCTATAAACCAAAAATTAAATTGCGTCCAAAATTTGGTTAAAAAAGTTATTGAAATAAGTAGTCCATGTTTTCTAAATGAAAATAAGAAAAGGGTGAAATTATTGTTACAGAAAAATTGTTATCCGAAGAACTTAGTTGAACGATATTGGTTAAGATATTTAAGACAGCAACCAGCACATTCAAATGAAGATCATGCTGAACTGGAAGTTATAAATAGGAAGTATTTCAAATTTCCTTATGTTGAGGGCTTATCACAATCAATTAGAAAAGTGTTCAAACGAAACGTACCTGAAGTTACACTGGCATTTTATAATAAAAGAAAAAATAAATCTTTATTTTCAAATTTGAAAGAAATAATACCGAAGGAGTTACAAAGTAACCTCATTTATGCCATCAAATGTAAAGACTGTGACAAGTGTTACTATGGTGAAACTAGTCGTTTTCTCAAAGAAAGGTTGTACCAACATAATTATTCCATAAGAACAAATAAAAGTAACGCAACAGCCTTAGCTGGGCATGCAATAAACGAAGGTCACACGTTCGATTTTGAAGATACAACTATAATAGAAAAAGAAAAAGATGAGCAAAGAAGGAAGACACTTGAGATGTTATATATTAAAAAGGATATAAGTTCGATTAATCATAGAAGTGATATTACTAATTTAAGTAATATTTATTCTGGAGTGTTGTGCTGAGGTTTAGTGAAATTTGATTTATTTAGTTCCCTTGAGTGAACAGTGTTGAGGTTATTTGTAATGTTATCTTATTAGTCTAGTCGAAGGTTTTGTCCGGCTAACATTGTTGTTCCTTTAAATAATGTAAATTTCATTTTCTTAGTTAAAAAATTCTTACTTCTGTAAGTAATATTGTTTTATGTATCTTTGAAATATTTCTGCTTGTAATATTCATGAGTTGTAACAATCCATTTTCATATTGTGTATATGTGATTTCTTATTATCCTTTGTTTGTAGGCCTATGAAAAAGGTTTTAAATAAAACCGAAACGTTGGCAACGAGAGTTTGATTTTTTATCCTGGAAAATTGACCGAACCCCGATTAGAGAACACACCTATTCTATCAAACGGTCGATATATTATTGAATCTGTTATATATATGTATATATATATCATTAAAATTAACCGAGTCTCGGCATTCACGATCTTAAGTCTGAGAGATTCGATATCCAACTCCTTTTCCAGTTGAACCCTGTTAGCAGGAGGTTAGTTCGTAGGATCGAATCTCTCAGACTTAAGATCGTGAATGCCGAGACTCGGTTAATTTTAATGATATATATATATATATATATATATATATTATATATATATATATAGACAGAACTCGGTCAGTTTTTCAGGTTCAAATTAAACTGTCATTGCCAACGATTTAGATTTTATTTAAAACTATTTTTAAATAAAAACGACAATGAGAGTTTAATTTGAACCTGAAGAACTGACCGAGTCCCGATTAACTTTAGTTTTGTTTCTGTTTCACGGTAGATACTTTTATCAATATTTGTATAGACATATCAATGATCAAACCACAATAAGAAATGGGAAAACAAGACTAAGATCTTTCAACCGTAACAAGCGGTCTTCGTCAGAGTTGGGTTTTTGATTCTGACGAAGACCGCTTGTTACGGTTGAAAGATCTTAGTCTTGTTTTCCCATTTCTTATTGTGGTTTGATCATATATATATATATATATATATATATATATAAATGAAAAAAGACAACAAATAGAAGAAGCGAGAAAACTTACTGGGTCGATATTTCGAACTGAAGTTCGTCGTCAGGGAGAAGAAGGGAAGAGGAAGAGGCACGTGCGTCCACTCGTACAAGCAGAGGGCTACTGGGGGCTCCAGGCGGCGGTCACCAGTTGTAGTATCTCGAGGCGCTGCAGGCTAATCCCCCGTGAACGACACCATTCCACCACGAGCGAACACGCGTACCGTATAAGTCGGAAAAAGGTAGAAAGGAGGACAGAAGTGGCGAAGAGGAAGAGGAGAAAGAGAGAAACATTTGGTTACTTAATGCCCGCTCCCCACCTGGCCTCAATCTCAAACGTTAAAGTTGTGTGTTTTTTTTTTTTTTAAATTTATTGCTATTTATATATATATATATATATATTTTTCCCTCACTCTCTTTCTCCTCTTCCTCTTCGCCACTTCTGTCCTCCTTTCTACCTTTTTCCGACTTATACGGTACGCGTGTTCGCTCGTGGTGGAATGGTGTCGTTTACGGGGGATTAGCCTGCAGCGCCTCGAGATACTACAACTGGTGACCGCCGCCTGGAGCCCCCAGTAGCCCTCTGCTTGTACGAGTGGACGCACGTGCCTCTTCCTCTTCCCTTCTTCTTCCCTTCTTCTCCCTGACGACGAACTTCAGTTCGAAATATCGACCCAGTAAGTTTTCTCGCTTCTTCTATTTGTTGTCTTTTTTCATTTATATATCTGTCCGGTTTGGACCGTTTTAATATTTTGATTTATATATATATATATATATATATATATATATATATATACTGATACTTTTAAATAGATGTGTACTCAATAACTCTGATTATAAAATAACATTTTGTATGTATCTGTTGGTCTTAAAAAATTGTGTGTTGGTTCTCTATGTGAGTTGTAGATTGTTTTGATAAATGTATTATAGTCTTACTCTAATTTTAGCCCAAATAAATACATCTAATTTGTAAATATTAGTACTAATTTGTACAAATACATCGAAACGTCGGCCTAGAAAGGAGTTTATTTTCTTTTATTTGACCTAGCCCTCAATAACAAAACATTGAATAGAATAGAAGAGGTCAATAACAATTTTTGAGTTTATATATATATATATATATATATATTTGATAAATTCTAGCGTTATTCAAATTTAAGCACCTGCTACATATTTTACAAGGTTTGTGAACATTGCTGTTTATTTATTAATTGCTTCATTTGCATTCGTATTCAATAAAATTTACAATCCAACCTAATAAAAGAATAAATAAATGTTAATATATATTGCAATTTTTATCTGTATTTTTTATAAAAGTTTTAAGCTAAAATGTACGCGTGGTTGCATTTTACAAAATGACATTCACTCGTCAGAGACATTGTCATCGATTCTCATTCAGTTGTTTAAAAACAGTATGTTGAAATAATATTCTATTTATGTACTCATGGAAATTATTTTATCTAGGTATATAAATAAAAGAAAAATTTTTGTCTGTACATTGCTTAGAACTGATTCATGTTAAGACATCTTTACGATTTATACATTAGAAAAACCGAATCCACCCTTAGAAAAATGTCTGCTTGTCTGTTTATTTGTCCAAAAATTTTACCACAAGAAAACTCAGCTAGCATAAGGCATATCGAGCTCAAGCTTTTACAGTAGATTTATGTATGTCTAATTTAAAAGCTAAAATTTGAATGGATTGGAAAATCAATGTAGAAACAAAGTTATGGTTTTTTAAGCTGTGCTTAGCTAGCTACAGTTGTACCTACTTGTTACAGTACCAGGCACCTAAAATAACCTACCTGCATATTTTAAAAAAAAAATAAAAATACTAAACAGGCAGAAATTTCTCTTAGGCATGTATTCGGTTTTTCTAATGTATAAAACGTAAAGATAACTTGAAATGAGTCAGTTCTAAGCAATGTACAGACTAAACATGTATAGGTATTCAGTTATTATTACAATGCTTGATATTGTAGCAAGTTGGTATTGTTAGGTGATTTTGATTTCGTTTGCGTTTATCATTATTTGTTCGTTTTATAAAAGGAGGAGTTTGAACGGTGAACCGTGAATTGATGACGTCATACAGTAGTATGACCTTCTTTTTGAATAGTCACTAGCGACTGAAAAACATATTTTAAACACTACAAGAACATAATGTTCATAATACGTAATCTTCATATTACTCTTATCCTAATGAATAATTATTCCAAAGTTTTGGTTTTTACAACCTGACAGTTTCTGTTGGTATCCTAGTTTGAAGGACTGTTAATTAGATTTTGTGTTTTATTTGCATTGTCGTTATGGCTTGATTCAATTTTTGCAAGTCAGTTGCTTATTTCATAGTTAATTAATTAATGGTTTAATTTTGAGATAGAGAAAGAGAGAAGGCGAGAGAAAAGAGGGGGATAGAGAAGTTGAGAGGAGGAGAGAGAGAGATAGAAAAAAGAGAAAGGGAGAGAGAAGGTGAGAGAGAGAGAGAGAGAGAGAGAGAGAGAGAGAGATTAAGAGAAGCAAGCATAATATATATATGACAAAACCACAATATGAAATGGGCAAACAAGACTAAGATCTTTCAACCGTAACAAACGATCTTCGTCAGAGTCAAAACCTCAACTGTGACGAAACCGCTTCTTACGGTTGAAAGATCTTAGTCTTGTTTTCCCATTTCATATTGTGGTTTGATCATTGATAGTAATTTCACGTGTTTATGTGAAATGTTTATATATATATATATATATATATATATATTATGATTAAAATACTGTATTTGATTGCAGATCGAGGACCATGCAGCCAAGAAGAGCTGATGTGCGCCAAGGGGGAATTCATTGGTCGAGTAAGTGCAACGTCACGGTTGAGTGCTGGGACAAGAGCGATGAAATCTCCTGCAGTAAGTATTGTTTTATGATAAATATTTTTATTTTCTAAATAAATGAACAATAATATACTACAATCCAATAAACAATCTAACAAGGCATTAGGTTAGTTTAGGTTGCAGTGGCCGTCTAACGAGAGAACACATATAGGTCAAAGATTATTAGATCTTTGTAATATCATACAAAGCTGTATATTGTATAATATATATATATATACTATAATAAGATTTCACATAAACACGTGAAACAACAATCAATGATTAAACCACAATAAGAATGGGAAAACAAGACTAAGATCTTTCAACCGTAACAAGCGGTCCTCGTCAGAGTCAAAAACCCAACTGACGCAGCAGTCAGTTGGGTTTTTGACTCTGACGAGGACCGCTTGTTACGGTTGAAAGATCTTAGTCTTGTTTTCCCATTCTTATTGTGGTTTAATCATTGATATATACTATATTGACACAAAGAACACATAGAAATGAAACAGAAACTCACTACTATATTTCAATGTTCTCGTCATCAGGAAGATAGAAACCAGTCGCTCCGCAGGCAGACAACGACTCCAATGCCAATTTTTATTCTTGTCCTTTTGCGAGTGAATTTTTCTAACTTTCTGAATATGGCTTTCCATCTTTCCGGTAAGATGTGTAAGATGATATGAAGAATAAAACATTTGGCGTAAATGCGTACATCCTTACCCCGAAATTTCATAGCAATCGGAACAAATTTATGGAAGGCATGAGGGACAAACAGACAAATATCCCTTTTTTATTTATATATTCATATAAAATGAATTCATATGAAATATGAATATTTCATTTTTTTTTTCAAACTAATATTTCACAGCTCTAAAATGTTGAGACTTTCTTAGAAATTGTATATCAACTGTTTTAAAATATTCCAAGACAAAGTTATTTAGAACAGAAATAAAATATACCTAGTAAAGACTTGTGGTGTGAATAGGAACAAGCAATATATTTCAGTGCAATGACAAAGCAAATGTAAACAATGAACTAATAGTTTGTTGACAACTAGACGACCTTTGACCTTTTGTGTCTCAGCTTTAACAGATTATACCAACACTTACTAAAATAAATTCATTGAACTTGATTGACAGAAATAACTCCTCGAATTATTGCTGACTCTTGTTATGACGTCATAAAACCAAAGATTCTTATATGGTCCAAGCTTTTAATACATTGTTTTTAACATGAATAAAGATATAAACACAATAATTATATTTAATAAAACAAAAATCATTTGAAAGTAAAAAAGAAATTGTTATTTATTTAGATAATTATAATGCTATACTATCTACAATTATAATTATATTGTTAATAATTATACTGTTAATATATATATATTATTAAAGTTGGCAGCAGCTTCTGTGTTGACCAATTTATGGATTGCTTAGAACTGACTCATTTCAAGTTTTCTTTACGTTTCATACATTGGAGAAACCGAATCCACCCTTAGAAAAATTTCTGTCGGTTTGTCTGTTTGTCCGCAAAACTTGGTCACAAGTAAACTCAGCTACCATAAGACATATAAAGCTGAAACTTTTACAGTAGATTTGAATAGGTCTAACATAAAATATAGGCTCTGAATTGATTGGAAATTCAACGTAGAAGTGAAGTTATGGACGTTTAACGCAAAAATGTTTGTCACAAGTAAACTCAGCCACCATAAGGCATGGCGAGCTGAAACTTTGACACTGAATTCGTGTATGCCCTACTTAAAATACGGGCTCTAAATACATTCATATTTAAGTACAGAAGCGAAGTTATAGGGCTTTAAGCGTATTTTCCTAACTTCACAGACAAGTATGTTTTGAAAATACACAGGTGTGGCAAGTAGGTATTGTTAGTTGATTTTAATTTCATTGGAGCATATGAATATATTGCGTATTTGACATCTATTACGAATAAATACTTTTGTAAACGAGCAATTCTCAACTCTTAATATGAACAGGGAGGAAAAATCAACAAACAAGTTCTTACGCTATATCATACCGAGGAAAGACCTTACAAGTCAGTAAAGAGATTGGATTAGTGATTAAGAAGTAGTTCATTATCTAATTGAATTTCTTGACTCTGAATTTATTTCTCCTGGACTGCCTGCTTATTAGTAAAAACTTAAAGTAGGAGCGCCAATCATGTTGCAATTTAGTAGCAGTTACAAATTTCATGTTACGAAACATTAGTGCCCCAAAACTGTGCAACGGGACACGACTTTGAGTTCGTGCTCTACACAGATATGCAATAGAGGCGGACATAATGACTGGATGTGGTATTGGGGAGTCTGTGTGTATACCACACATACCATTCATTCCGAGCCACTGTCTGTTTCCGTTGAAATGATTGCAAAGTCCTGTCAGAGTCTATTTCGCAATGACTAACTAAGTCGCAAAGGGAGACTTTATCTAACGCAGGAATTCAAGTTAGCGAGACCAAGTTTTTCTCACGTGGTCAACTATAGTTTACTTGCTCAAGAGACAGAGGTTCTTCCGTGAACCTGAAGGACAGACAGCTAATGTGGTGTATACAGAGGCATTTGTTTAACACTGTACTAATAATGGTATTTTGTACTATTCTATAATTTCTAATTATAGTATTGGTATAATACTATAATTGATATTTTTAAATACCAAGTATACTAGAATTTTTGATTCCGTCAAAGACGGGTACGTTTGCTAGTTCTTGAATAAAATCTCATTATATTAACTCTGATTTACTTGATTCTAAACCCTGTTATGAAAAACTCTTTTATTATCTAAGAAGTAGCCCAGAAAGATTTTTTGAAGTTTTAGACCGTTTTCTGTTCTGTTTACTAGAGTGTTTTGTATTATCTTTGATGATTTACTCTTCTGATATACATATATTGTCCCGTATGAAGTCTCTAACTTATCGAAAACTTCTCATATCTCTATAGATAAAACTTATGAATGGTCAATTGATATATAATATTACTCTTCCAAAATTCAATTTAATTAAATATTAAATTGTAAACTTATTTATTTAAATCTTTAAGTTTATTTATTGTAAGTACATTTTAAATAACGTAAAAGAATTCTTTTATAACATCCAGAAACAATTATGTTTCTTGGAGGCGTTGAAGTTCACTGCTGGGGTACTTTAGTACAGAAGAGAGGAAGTACAATAGTTTTTTTTTTTTTTTAAGACGCAGTGCTATAGTCACCCTCAAATAATAAAAATAAATAAAAATATCACCCCTAATGTGGTGATTAGGTGATCATAAACTACTGGATACTCCAGATAACCAATGTCACGTCAGGTATTAAGTTCGTCTGTACAGTAATAACGTCGTATTTGCGGTCATGTGGTCTTGTTAGTCATAGTTTTCAGTGTTTTGGTCAATGAGTTGGAAAAATAGTCAGTGGATGAAGTGATTGTTCAGAGTTGTTGAGGAAGGTTGCTGGCAGGATTGAGAGCTTGTACTAGGAGGTTCGGGTGAGTAGGTAGTTTGTTGTCTTCATTGGTAACAAGTTGGGTGATGTAACTATATATGGATTCTATTTTAAAATCATGGTGAATATACACATTTTGGGCATACCAAGGAGCCTTGGCTATAAAGCGGGCACACTTATTTTGAATAATCTGGATACAAGCCTTGTTCGTTGGGTTCCTACACACTGGTCAATATAGTCCACTATAAGTTTCTACTCTATGATGTACATTATGGTCTACTATCTACCTCTTGTTTACTTACTATCTATCTCTAAAGTACAGTAGTTCTTAGTATGCAATACAATAATCACCCTCAATAAATCTATCTCTACCTACTCTGCTATCTAGCACATACTTGATTATAAGCCCTACTGCCTATGTTCTACCCTACTATCTACCTACCACAGTTAACAATCTATCTAATACCTACTATCTACCTACAACTACCTGACTATCTATTTAAAATCCACCCTACCCTACTACCTGTGATATACTCTAGTATCTAGCCTGTTATCCCTTTGCATTGGTAGACATGTGCTCTAGCTCTCTGCATTCAATAAAACATTTTTGAATGAAGGTCTACTCCCAAATACACAGATGTACTCGTATATATGTATATATATATATATATAGTTCAATATAAACAAAGAAACATAGAGAAATCAGAAGAACACACTTACAGTCTCTAATTTTCGGTTTGAACCGTCTTCAGGAGAGATAAGAGAGGGAAACCAAGCGCACTGGATCAGAGACGGTCTCCAACCGTCTCTGATCCAGTGCGCTTGGTTTCCCTCTCTTATCTCTCCTGAAGACGGTTCAAACCGAAAATTAGAGACTGTAAGTGTGTTCTTCTGATTTCTCTATGTTTCTTTGTTTATATTGAACTATATTTGTCCGTTTTGGATCGTATTTCCAACGAAAAAAAGTATATTATATATATTATATATATATAATATAAAGATTTCACATAAA